>JYFJ02001084.1:0-92132 GCA_000934665.2 Catajapyx aquilonaris
GGTCTATGGTTTATACAGCAGGGTGATTTCATATAAAACTGACACATTTCTTTCTTTATTTATTCGGATGGACATGCACATAATGGCCCCTTTTTAGCTCTTAACCACTTGACAGATCTATATGCGCTGAGACTCGTTTCTGTTCAACTTGCACGGACTCGGAAGATAGGGACAAGATAGCTTACAAATCATAACAGCTATAGCCTGCTTACTCATTCATGCTGTACACTATATGAATATGTTTGGAACAATTTTCCACTTCTAGAGGTCGCATAATTAATTTCCAAAAAGATCGCCGTAACAACTCGAAATTAAATTACTACCGGCCGCAACATACTGTTAGGCTGATTTTATTATGAAATACGCTAAAATATACGGAATAACAACCTTGAGAATCGCGCTATGACGAATATGCTGAAAGCGCCGTACTTCGCCAGAATGAAATTAATACTTACTGCGGCTTATCTCCCACATCGGAAGACTCCAAAATTGATTTAATTTTCGCAAAGTACGACAGTTTCAGCAGATTCATCATGGCACGATTCTCAATAATGTTATTCAGTATACTTAACTCTGTTTCGTAATTAAATCCGCCTAACAGTTAGCCGGTAGTAATTTAATTTCGAGTTGTTACGGCGATCTTTTTGGAAATTAATTGTGCGACTTCTAGACGTGGAAAATGGGTCCAAACATTTTCATAGCGTGTACAGCATGAATGTGTAAGTCCAGCTAGTTATTATTATTTTGTATAACATCTTGTCCGTATTGTCAGAGTATGTGCAAGTTGAACAGAAACGAATCTCAGCGCCTAGATCTGGTATAGCCAAGCGGTTAACCAAAAAGGATTCAATCAAATAAGTCATCTGGAATCCCCCAAAAGATTGTTTATATTACCCCCACCAAAAATGGAAAATTGTTTTTAAAAAAATATGCTTACTCCGCCTTTCCTAGATCTCCTGTGTATGTGAGAGAAATGGAGGGAAAATTCAGCGAAGATGAACAATTACATTACACGAATTTTGGAGGAGACGACTAGTCCCCGTCAGATGTCCGCACCTGTCACGAGTGGCTGGCGCCACAACCACCCTTCCTGGCGGAGGGAAGGGGAACTATCTTCGGGTGGTCTGACGGAATGAGAGAGAGTGACCCTCTAGTTGGTTGTTGGTTGTCCGTGGAGCGTCGGTTGAGGCCTGGTTCGAAAGGAAGTGATTGTTGCTTGGTCTGGTTGGGGGGAAGGAAGGACGCCTCATTGTTGGGGCCATTGTTTGGAAGGAAGGAGGAAGGGTGAGTTGTGGGCGAGGTTGGTCTGGGTCGGGTTGGCATGAATGAAGGGAGGGGACTCAGACTGGAGGCTGCTGGTCTCATTCACTCTTCTTGTTCCAGACAATAAGGGCTAAGGAGAGAGAGAGACCCATCCTCATCCCATCAGCCATGGACATGCTGAAGTTGGGGAGGTTCCCCTGTCCCCAGTGCCCCAACAACGTCTTCAAGAGGAAGATTGATCTGATGGCGCACAGCTTCACTCACTCCAGGTGGGACAGGGTCAAGGTGGAGCCAGAGGAGGAGGAGGCAGTGGAGGTCACAATCAGGTGCACCAAGGAGCAGGAGGAGAAGGTCAAGGAGTGTTGGAAAGGAAGTCTGGAGGTCAAAGTGGAGCCAGGGGAGGCCACAGTCCAGTTTGATGAGGAGGCGGTCAAGGAATGTTGGAAAGGAAGAGGTGCCTTAGGGGTCAAAGTGGAGCCAGGGGAGGAGGGCAACAGTAGCCATGAATGTGAGGCTGGGGGCAGAGGGAGGCATGGTCCAGACGGGGAGGAGGAGGCAGCGGGCAGAAGTGACGGAGACGGAGGAAAGCCAGAGCAGGTGAGAAAGGAGATTATTATTGGACATGCTCAGTTAACTTAAAACCAATGTCCCTGGCAAACGTGGTCTGAAATAACAAGTGTTTTAACCCATGCAAAGGAATATGTTGAGTTGCATTATAATAGCCAGAGCTGCCAACCCTCCCGCATTGGGCGGGGGACTCCCGCATTTACGTGTTTTCCCCCGCCCCCCCGCACGCAGGGTTATTTCCCCCGCTGTAGAGATTATCGTTAAATTAGTATATTTAGTACTAGTACCACCTCACTCAGCCCCGTGTCACTTCCCCCCTAGTTGTATGGATACGGTAGTTTAATTTCTGTGTCACAACCAGGCTGGGAATTTGGCGCTGGCTGCGCTACATCGTTCGCTATCCGCCATCTTTTCCAAGGTGTACTCAAGTGGTAAGTCTGCGGAAGAAAGGTGTAGCCAATCGCGACAGACGACCCGCTACCTACCACAGGAGTTGCACATTGAACAAGATGGTGTCTTAGCGAACGATGGGACACAGAATTTATTACACTACCTTATTCGTGGAGTATCAGAGGGCTGACCTCACTCTAATGCTGCTGAGGAACGTGTGTTCAGTATTAGAAAAAACAAGACCGAATTTCGAGGTAGCCTATCATTAACTGGAACACTATCATCTATTATGAGTTTATGACTGTCAAAATGGTAAACTTAAATTCAGCCACATTTAAACCCCCTTAGGAAGTTGTTCTTACAGCCAAAAAAGCTACTGTAACCTATAACAAAGTACATACTGGTAAGTAAATGTGCCTGAAACATTCCTATAATTGGATTTTGACTTTATATGAAAATCCCCCTCTCAGATGGTCAATCCCACTCATTATGTCATTACCTCCCCCTCATTTTTGAGGGGTAGGGTTGGCAGCTCTGTAATAGCACAACCAGCTCTAACTGGTAAGTGCTGGTGAGGAGCCATCCATAAATTACGTAACGCTGATTTTCGCCTTTTTTGACCCCCCGTACCCCCATGTAACGCGTAACTTATGCTATGAAATTGAATTTTCCAATTAATTGTATTTTAATTAGGGCATTACATAAAGGTCGGCCGGACCCCCTCCCCATTGTAACGGAATGTCACGCTGGCGTCGACCCCCCCCCCTCCCCCCCAAAGCGTTACGTAATTTATGGATGGCCCCTTTGTAAGTAGAATCAAGTCCAACGTAAGTCGAATCAAGTCCGATGTAAGTCGAGTCAAGTCCGAAGTAAGTCGAATCAAGTCCGATGTAAGTCGAGTCAAGTCCGAAGTAAGTCGAATCAAGTTATTTGTAAGTCGTAACAAGTCCGACGTAAGCCAAATGAAGTCCTTTGTAAGTAGAATCAAGTCCGACGTAAGTAGAATCAAGTCCGACGTAAGTAGAATCAAGTACGACGTAAGTCGAATCAAGTCCGATGTAAGTCGAGTCAAGTCCGATGTAAGTCGAATCAAGGCCGACGTAAGTCGAATGAAGGCCGACGTAAGTCGAATCAAGTACTTTCCAAGTCGAATCAAGGCCGATGTAAGTCGAGTCAAGTCCGACGTAAGTAGGATCAAGTCCGACTTGAGTCGAATCTTGTCCTTTGTAAGTAGAATCAAGTCCGAAGTAAGTAGAATCAAGTCCGACGTAAGAAGAATCAAGTCCGACGTGAGTAGAATCAAGTCCTTTGTGAGTCGAATCAAGTCGGATGTAAGTCGAGTCAAGTCCGAAGTAATTATAATCAAGTCCGACGTAAGTAGAATCAAGTCCTTTGTGAGTCGAATCAAGGCCGACGTAAATCGAATCAAGGCCGACGTAAGTCGAATCAAGTCCGACGTAAGTCGAATCAAGGCCGACGTAAGTAGAATCAAGTCCTCCTTAAGTCGAATCAACCGATGTAAGTCGAATCAAGTCCGACGTAAGTCGAGTCAAGTCCGATGTAAGTCGAGTCAAGTTCGAAGTAAGTAGAATCAAGTCCGACGTGAGTAGAATCAAGTCCTTTGTGAGTCGAATCAAGTCCGATGTAAGTCGAGTCAAGTCCTTTGTAAGTAGTGTCAAGTCCGACGTAAGTCGAATCTAGGCCGACGTAAGTAGACGTAAGTAGGGTCATAACTCCCAGTAGAATGATGCAATCGAAATGCATCTTGTTTGTCGTAACAAGGATGAGTGTCACGACAATGTGGTGTAAGGACGTTGCTGTAGGTCAACTCCATCCACGTCACGCGCTGGACATGTGGACATACCCGCGTGAATTTATGACACACCCTGTAACTCGAAAACTGGACGTAGTAGGAGATTCCCCCACGGAGGTCTTACTACCTTTTTTTCACTGAAGTTAATGTTTTTTCTCTTATTTCAGTTCTTTTTTTAAACCCCTTCGCAATACCAGATATACCGCCATCTCCTATGTTGGCGCTTACACGTACTCTGAAGACAACGACAAGATATTTAACAAATAATAACAGCTACGGTGATATATGTATCATATCATTCTAACACATTTGTGCTCTACACTACAGTCTGCACTATGAATGTATTGGAGACGATTTTCGTCGCTTAGAAGTCCCTAAAATGACTTTCACAGAGATAATCGTGAAAAAGCGAAATTCGAGTGCTACCAGCCAACGGTTAGTCTGATTTAATTATGAAACAGCCTATTCGCTAAAATGTACGGAATATATACATTGAGAGCTGTACCAGACGAATTTGCTGAAATCGTGGTACTTTGCAAGAATTCAACGAATACTTATTTTAAGCTTGTCTCCATCACATCTTAAAACTCCCGAACTTATTTAATTTTCGCGAAATGTGACTATTTCAGCAAATTGGTCTGGCACGTTTCTCAAGATAGATATTCCTCTTATACTGTAGGCCTAGGATAATTTAATAATTAAATCAGCTTAAGAGTTGGCCGGTAATACCTGGCGATGGCAATGCCAATGGCGATAGAGCTGGTAGGGAAGGGTTAATAGTACAGTTGAATCCAGATAAAACAAACTTCAAGAGACAGCGGAAAAAGTCTGTTATAACCGAGGTCTGTTAGCCAAATAGTCACGCAATGAACACGGAGATTTCTGCTTTCAATATGGCTGCAATATGCACTGCTAGACTTCATGCCAATTAATGCAATCTGTCAAAAATGTAATATTAGCTCACCCGAAAATTATGGAGGACCAAAATTAATTGAAGAAGTCTCTGCAATAACCAGGTATGCGCACTTAGGTCTTTTTTCCTGAGATTTAAAGCGAAAAATCCTATAAATCAGGTAAGCCCACAATCATACCTGATGATTATTGCAGAGAACCCTTCCAGGTATAAGGATTTTATGCAATCTGGACAATATGGACCATAGGCTTTTCACTTTAAAACTCAGCTGCACATACCTTGTTATTGCAGAGAGCCCTTCAGTTGTTAATTATATTACATGAAGTCAATTTTCATGTTCTCATTGCAGGGATTGGAACCATTCATCCTGTTGTACCAGCTTCTCTATTGTGCCCATTGTGATGGTGCATTTGCCACAAAGAGGGACCTGGAGAGGCACATGCTGGAGAAGCACATCACTCCTGAGCTGCAGGTAAAATAATAAATCTATTTATAAATTTTAGTTAGGGCTTCCTATGTAGAGCAGGTTTCCGTTAACCCTTTGACCCCTGATTTTTTGGGGGGCCTTTTTCTTCTCTTTTTGACCAAAATTTGTACTAGGTAGTAGGAGTAATATTAATGAAAAACAATATGCTCAAATATTTATCTTTTAACTCATGCTGGTCTTTTTGAAAGTAAATTGCCGACAAAATTCAATTACACGGTGTTCCAGATTTTTAAAAAATTCTATTGACTTTAAACGTAATTAAATTTAATGAAAATTTTAAAGTGACTAAATTGTTACTATGATTACATAATAGAAACGGCATCCAGAGGGGATTCGTAGACGAAGAACGGGTGCGCTCAGACGCGTCGGGCGAGAGGCGCTAGGAGAGCGGACTGTTTTGTTGATAGATGGCGCGCAGTTGTTGCCAGGTTATGGCGTATCGCGTCGTTGTAAGCAAACAACAACGCTATACGCCATAACCTGGCAACAACAGAACCGCTGTTGACTATCCGCGCGTCTCCTAGTTGTCGGATGTTAGTTGCTAGATGGCTCTGCTGTTGCCACGTTATGGCACATCGCATCGTTGGTTACTCTCTGAGCGCCATCTATCAACAAAACAGTCCGCTCGCCTAGCGGCTCTCGCCTGACGCGTCTGCGAGCACCCGTTCCTTGTCTATGAACCCCCTCTAGATGGCGTTTCCGGACACAGGTTCCAATGTCAAAAGTATAGTATTATCAGCATTTCCTTGAAAGTCACTTCCAGTGCTTCTTCCCACCCCCCACACCTAATGCATCGGGGGGGGGGGGGGGGGCGCATTTATTGCGAATGGTGGACAATATTTTAAACTAAGGTAAGTTTAAAACCAAACATCGTGTTTTTAGGTAGATAGGCGAGCGGTCACTGGTGTAAAAGACGCTTATTTAAGGGTTTATTGACCACTTCAGTATAACAAGCAAATGATCCTTTCTTTTGGAAAGTGCATATCGTGCTTGCATCGTACGTGAAATTTTTATGATGTCGGACCCCGGGAAGTGCCCAAAATGACGCCATCAAGATGGCCGAAATTGAATATTGCTAGAGTGCTAGAAATGAATATCTGGATCCCCCGGTACTCGTTCCGACTGCGGATTTTGGCTGCCAAGTTGTTAAGTACCTAAGCGATAATTACAGAACCCTACTGATTCCTCAGGAGTGAGTCTGAGGTCACATGACTGACAAATACGCCAAGCAACTTACCAAACTTCAGAGAACATTTCGCTTTAGTCACGTTTTGCAGCTCCGCCCCTTGAGGTATAGCAGAAAATACTTCCTGTAGACATTGTAGCTAGCTTTATTCTGGACATTTCGGAATTCTCTTAGAAGTACATCGGTTGAATATTGTACACAGGAGAGCAGTTTTTGTGAGCGAGTGCGCGAGTAGGTGGCGCATGGCGCCTGTAGTACGGCAGATAAGTGAAATATTTGGAAGTTGGAACAATTGCGCCTTTAAGGTGGAAATGAAGCGACTTGCTAATCAAATGAGAGTCTAGAATTGGAATGTTAACAAGAAGGGCTAAAATCAGAGAAACATACGCAACCGATGCAGCAGTAAATGCTGTTCAATCCTATGCATTCCATTCGAATCTGCGTTTTAAACTCGATTTAATATGGGCCTATTACCGGCTGCAAGTTTTTGTGCGCAGGCGCAATTGTCACGGCTGCCAACTTAAACATGGTATTTGGAGGTATGCTTAATATTTGTTATTTTTGATGGAAATCGATTTTATTCGGTCGTAATTACGAGGTCCCAATTTGTCATGGCATTTTTAAAAGTTTAGTTCCGAAAGGTGAGCCTGTAGCTCTTCATTTGTGTCGGATTTGGAACACGTTCAGTTGGTACGCGAGTGACAGGCAGAAGCGGCAACACAGCAAAGGTCCGGGCCAAATATCGCGTAGCAGTATGTGACGTCATTGTTGGGTGGATTCGAATCATTCGATTATTCTATTATAATTATAACTATATAAACTAATATAACGGTTCTGACGTCTGACAAACACCCCCCGCCAAACGAAAATCCTGTGTGAGCCATTGTAAGAACCATCATACTAACTTGCACTCATATTTCGCGGTCGTATGCAACCGTATCTCGCTACCGTAAACAACGCAGTGTTGCCACTGCCTCACTCGAATGGAGCAAGGTGACGTCACTGGATCATTTTCGGATCGTTTTTCCGCAATTCAAATTGAAAGAGCACGGTGAGGTAGGTTTTTCTTTTTGCGGTTGCGATCAGTATATAAGTCCCGACATATTCCACATTTAATTTTAAAATTCTCATTTACCTATGATTTTTTTGTGGACGATTGAAAATTCGGCCATAAGGCCCCATGTTAAATCGCGAACTTCTGAGCCCTCCAGTTCGCTAATTTGCACGGTGACGAATATATTTTTTTGCGCCATTGATAAGAGGACACAAAACTGCGTAACATACGTTTTTTTTCATAAAATTCTCATTAAGTGACTCTAGCTTCATTTCCACCTTAATGATAGAAGCATGAAATTTGGCACACTTGTAGATAACACCCTACAATGGACGTTGTTGGAAGGGCGGCCATCTCCGATTCTTCCTGTATGACATATTGTAACGTACGAAAATGCGTACGACATAAAAATTTTGACATACAACAAATGCGGATGACATGAGAATGTGGCATCCAAAAAATGGGTATGACATATTGTGGCATATTAAGACATTGTAACGTTACAAAAAATGCGTATGTCATGAAAATGTGACATCCAAAAAATTCAAAAAAATATTGTGGCATACAAAAATGCATATGACATGAGAATGTGACATTTGCGGTACACCCTGTATCGCGGGTGCTTGGAAATGTCATTCTCCCACCATGAAAACATGACGCATACGCTCGCTGGAGTAAATCCAGCGGTTTTTCTGCCCTTCCCCCCGTTGGCCGTTGCGTTGGCATGTTGTACCTAACCAAGCTCCGAACCCGCTCTTGAACCGGGTTCAACTCCGGAGCCGTTGGCCTGAACCAAACTCCGAACCCGCTCCTACCTTGGCTCCACTCTCCCCCTGAACTGGCTTGAACCCGAACCCAGTTCCGACGCTCGCTCCGAACCCGGCTCCGGAGCGGGTTCACATCCCACCCGGATTCGGTTCACATCCCACCCCTGGTTAGTACAGAGATGCATTTTGATCAATAGACCTACTTCCTACTACATTATGGATGATGAAGAGAAAAGAAGCGGGCTGCTGCAAATGCGAGACTGCTGCCTGAATAAATACAGTAATAGTATTTCAAGGCGAACATACTGACTGTGAGTTCAAAGCTCTCTTCAAATACACATGCATTTATGAGGTGTCATTAATTTCAGGGAAAAGCTGCTGAAGAGAAGAAGAGGGATGGACTCCAGCAAGACATGCTCAAGGGGAGACGCTTTAGGGGGAATTGGTGTCAGATTTGCAAGAGGAAGTTTAGTTCCCCAAGTCAGTTGAAGGACCACATGAGAATCCATTCTGGGGAGAAGCCATTCTGTTGTGAGGTTTGTGAGAGAAAGTTCAGTCAGTCAGGAAATTTGAATAGGCATATGAGGACCCACACAGGGGAGAAGCCATTCAGCTGCAAGGTGTGTGAGAATAAGTTTAGCCAGTCAGACTATTTGAATAAGCACATGAGGACCCACGCAGGGGAGAAGCCATTCACCTGCAAGGTGTGTGAGAGGAAGTTTAGTGAGTTAGGAAGTTTGAATATGCATATGAGAACCCACACAGGGGAGAAGCCATTCAGTTGCCAGGTATGTGAAAGAAAGTTTAGACGTTCAGGACATTTGAATTCACACATGAGGATTCACACAGGGGAGAAGCCATTCAGTTGCAAGATTTGTGAGAGAAAGTTTAGTGAGTCAGGAAGTTTGAATAAGCACATGAGGATTCACACAGGGGAGAAGCCATTCAGCTGCAAGGTGTGTGAGAGGAAGTTTAGTAGGTCATACAGTTTGAATAATCACATGATGGGTCACACAGGGGAGAAGCCATTCAGCTGCAAGGTGTGTGAGAGAAAGTTTAGGCTGTCATGCAATTTTAAGAGGCATATGAGGACCCACACAGGGGTGAAGCCATTCAGTTGCGAGGTTTGTGAGAGAAGGTTTAGTGAGTCAGGAAGTTTGAATAGGCATATGAGAACCCACACTTGGGAGAAGCCATTCATATGCCTGATTTGCAAGATGTCGTTTAGTCACACATCTACTTTGTTGCAGCATAATGCTGAAACACACAGGTGAGAAACATTGTGGTTGCCAGGTTTGCAGGAAAAGTTTCCGTCACTCGGGAAGTTTAAAAAAGCATCTGAGAATGCACACAGAGGAAAAGTGATTTAGTTGTTGAAGCTGTTTAAGGCCCCCACATTCACACAGGCTCTTCATTAGTCTAGTTATCTACACACACCATGTTAGCTACTGACAGTTTTATGAAAGGCTTTAGAAGCATCCTTAATGGAGGAGTAAGAGGAAGGAAGGAATCAAAGGAAAGGCTGGTATACATTAGGTGTGAGATGTCAGGGATTCCAAACAGCAGGAGGGCTGGAAATGGGAACTGAGTTTACTGGCAGTCGAATGTATTCAATGTAGTATAGACCCAAAGCTAAGTAATGTTGCCCCTTGAATCCCCCAACGTTGTTCAGCAAAGGGGATGACGATGTACGCTGATCTATGTGCCAGTGTGGACATGAGATCTGGTAAGGCCCCCTTTTCTTTGTGGAGACGACTGTCTGCAGTGGCGTCCCAGTCGAACACAAATTGGAGCAGGCTCTATATCCCTTCCGCTAGGAAGCTTTCCACTCAGGATGGCCGACTGATCGAGCGCCTGCCCACTGCAGACAGCCTCTACAAAGTCCACAATGTAAAGATGGCCTAACTTGCCTCTCTGGAGACTGGAGATGTCCACGGAGAGCCTTTCTGCAAGGCCTGTAGCATATTTATTCAACCTGATATATAAAAGATAGTTAAGTTGTAATGGTGTAGCCTGGGGTAAATCACACGCCATGTCAACAAAGTTTCTGAGTTGTGGTATGCCTGCTATACTCTTGACTCTGCAGCCCACCTGGAACCCATTGTGCCATTGGTATAGGACCTGATCTAGCTGCCTAATTTTTGACCTACTGTAGTTGTATTGTAGGCAGTTGGGTCCTGTTAAGGTCTTGAAAAGCAGTTTGGATGTGCAGACAGTGAGGGATACCCACAGAGTGTGTGACACTTGGCAGGATATGGTATTTTGAGTCGAAAGACTGATGTACCTGTAGAAACTGGGGAATGGAAAAGAGACATGGGAATGAGAAAGGAGTGAGGATGAAGTGAACTTGATGTGAGATTTGATCTGCATTTGAGAAGCACACTGGAGTAGATACTTGGGATGTGGGGTTGGGAAATTAATTAGGGTTTATTTGCGTGATTGTACTGTCTGTGTATCATATTAAATAAAGCATTTGTAAATAGAAGCTGTTGTATTTTTAAAAGTACGTCAATTGCATTTGGACAAAGGTCTATGTGCCTCTTGGCTTTTCAGTCAGCCCAGGCAGATTTAGGCCCCTAAGTCCCTAAGTTGAGGAGCTATCATTTTCGATTGCGTTTTTTCTGATAACATTGACATTTAAGAAAACCACGTGAAAAGGGCGGCGAGGGGGAGGGGATAGGAGACAGAGAGACACCAGTATGTCCTCTCTTCTTTTCTTCGAGTCAGAACGTTGACACCTTTCCATTGCCTGCATATTATGTAATGGAATTAGCAATTGCATTTAATAATGCTTCGAAAGACCTCTGTATAAAATAATCTGAATGTTTTTTTCCCGTGCGAAGAACGGGTATTGCAGCTAGTGTCTAATAATCGACACAGGGTAGTCCATGATCGGAACATCAACATTTTTTGGGTCCAATAGTGGACACCTCAGCTAAAACTTTTTTACCTGAAGATTGACACAAAAAGACATCATATTTGGAAAATTTGAAGCATTTGCATCCTCTTCCACTCAAAATACCCGAAGTAACACTTCCACTTATTTATATGCAAGGTTTTACATTCAACGTGTGTCTCACCGAATCCGCTAAGAAAAGCACCATTTCAAGGCAAAAATGGGAGCTTTCGGATTGTAAAGGCAGGTAGAGGAAAGATGCTTCTTCTCCTTAGCTTGTGAGGCAGTGAGTTGAGCGCTGGAATCGGCAGGCAACGGACGGTGGCGACCCTGTGGGCCAACCAGCTCAACCAGAGGAGCACCACCTCTCTCGTTGAACAGGAGGAAGGTTTTCTTTTGGGGGCCAGTCAGTGGTGGCATTCCAGTCGGCAGGTGCAGTTGGAGCCAGAGTGTGTGCGCAGTGTGCAGCATCGCGGGAGTGATAAGGTGCCAGTGTGTTGTGTACACAGAGGTGCGCGAGTGCTCTTGGTCACACTTGCACACAAAGGATTATTATTACCACGCACAACCCATCCATCCAAGGACCTGATGGGGAAGGTGGACAAGTGATCAGCAGGTATATTTTTAGAAGTAGTTCCTTTAGGCCTGGATTTAACAGCAAAGGTGCACGTTTTGGCTTAAGTATGAGCCTCAACGGTTTTAGCTCTAAACTAAGCCAGAATAAATTGGAAAGTGTTCGAGCATTTTTTTAAAAAAAGGATAAGCGCCGTGTGATCATTCGTGTTAGCAGCTGCACTTGTTATACATTCGTGTCTAAAATTACAAACGGCTCCTTATTTTAAAGTCGGTAATCAATTTTCTTACAATTAATATAGAGGAAATACACTTTTATTCGAGGTAATGCATTGCCCAAATCCCTAGTTCAAGAGAAGTGTGAAGGGGGAAAAAGGCACTGATTGGGCGACTGGGGCAAACAATTTGAAGAGAAGCAAGCATTTTACGTGTGACTGTGATTCTTCTTTACAATGGTTGCTGTAGTAAACAATTCGTGTCGATTGGTGAATCGTAAATTTGGACAGTGCACCAGCTTGTGGAGACAGTTAAAATAATCGCATCTGGACGTGCAATTATTGTTGTTGAACACTTGAGAATTTTCACACATTTATTCTGGAAATGCAGGAGTTCTCTAGGGCGGGTTAGAAGGAATTTGGGAGACTATTTTTATTAATAACGGAGGAATTCCTGTCTGCGCCCTTCCGCCTCCCACATTCCGTACAAATTCTTCCTTAAATTCATCGGAAATCATTTGCATTCCACGCTGTTATCCCTGGATTTATCCCGGATTATCTGCGGATTTCCCCCAGCGAAGCTATACAATCTGCCACCCGGATGATGACTTCCAAAGTAATAATATTTTGGCGATGGGGTTGAATATGTAATGTGGGTGGCAATAAGCGGTTTTTGTAAGTCCCGTTTGGACAGGACGGCGCCCTTCGGCAGCCATCTTGGCAGCTGACCAATGATGCCCTGCGGCCACATACCCCCCTTTCTATATACCATGCGTCATCTACGTACATGCCTTGCACCGTGCAAAACAGTACACATTTTCAGCATAGAAACTTTGATATAGGTAACATCCCAAAGTGCGAATCGTTCCTTTTATGTATAGGTAATCTTTGGGAATCCAAGAAGTCACTGGGAATCTGAATATTCAGGATGAAACCATGCGTCACGTGCTGTGGGGGTATTCCGACCCACCCTGATGGCATGTACGGTACCTCCCATTGTTGACTGATGCCCAAAACGGAAAGAGGGGCAAAACAGGGCGCGGCTGCAGCCCATTGGATGGACCTTCCTGTCAGCATAATTGCATCTGCCCTCAGAGAGATAGATAGAGAGAGAGAGAGAGGAATGTCCTGCATGATGTGTGTCCCCCCCATCCAACCGGACATGACCCCCACTGCTCTCATTGTTTGTCACTACCGTAATTTACTCCCGGAAAATGATCGGAAGCGGATTCACACTCGCTTTTTTTCCACCTCTCTTTTTTTTTGGTTTTGTTTTGGAGTGTACATAGGACGAAATGGGCAGGTTGATTGAGTTCACCTACTTTCCCATAGTTACTGCATTACTGAATTACTGCAACATCTGGGGCTCATCGCAACCATTTCCTCTAGCCACATACCTCGTAATGGAAACGTGAGAGAGCTGCACTGTTGGCAATACATTGTAGTTGAGATGCTGGTCGCATGGAATTAATGAGCAGGTGACACCAGGATATATAAAGCAGAAGGTTTGTGTGTATGTCTGGGCTACCTAACCCACTTCCGAACTACTGAGTGCAGCGAGACGTACAAACAAACAAACTTTGTGCTTTATGCATATAAGATTTCATTTATCAATTCCCCCTGCTAGTTGTCTATATGGGCCACCTGCTAACCTTTTATAGTTAGCTGTCCGAATATGGGTGAGCAATGAGTAAGGGTGCATCACGGCCATTGTTGCGCTCAGAAACAACAAGTGGCGACCCTGGATCCAAGGCCAGCCACGATTGGCCCTCCGGAGCTATTTTTGAGGGGTGCAGGAAAATGCGGTCCACATTCTTCTGCGGATATACTGGAGTGGTGGAGAGGAGGTCGTGAGAGAGGATTATTTTGCTCGGCCATACAGAGAGACACGACATGTGTCCGACTGGCCTTGGTTGTTGCAACTGCTGTCCCAAGGGCTTCCACCACCACCAGGGTTGGTGGTACCCAAACTGCTAAATTCCCCTCCACATTAGCTCAATGTCATCTGCGTGTGTGTGTGTATGCAAAAATAAGGAGGGGCAGGAGCAGCTTACACCTGTGAAAATCGAAGGGGAAAATAATTACGACATAAGTTGCACAAGGATGCCCGTAAATTTTGCGCAATTGGGCTTTACACAAGAAATATCCATGAATCTCATAGGCATGTGGAGAAATCTGTAAACATTATTACCATATTTTAGCAATATTATTACTGTATTTAATATGAAGACCCAATTGCTGTCACCTCTCACGAATAGCCCATCATTTGTGATGCATGATTAAGCGTAATGACCACCAATCACAATCACCAGAAAGTGGCCAGGTTAACCCCCTATAGGATTTACCTGGGCATTAGAACCGCCCTGGATTTCCGTACATGCTTTTAATTGCTCGGGTTTCCCATTAGATTCACTTGGTCGGCCTAGATTCCGCCCAGATTCCCCATCCATCTCAATCCATGAATCCGCCGATGGAATCCGCTGGAATCCATATGGATATACATATTTAAAAAAATATTTTTAAATAAATTATGGAAGATTTTGTCCAATTTACTGTTTTGGCGAACACCCTTTTTGATTCCGTGAAAATCACATTTGATGTCAAATATTGTCGAGTAATGACCTCCGAACTTTATCTATACCCCGCTGTATTTCCTGATTGCCGGTACCGGTCACCCACAAAACGGGTAGTGAAGAATTCCGGAAGAGCCAAAAGGTGCTTTCTAGTGTCTCTCAGCTGACAACTTTTGCCAAAGGTCACGCCAGGATTGGGGAAGGGCTTTTGTGTGGCTTCCCCTTGTTGCCATGTGGTAGTTCCCGAGGAGCAGACGGCAACCCTGGACAGACTGGGTCATCTCTTGGCCCCAGGGGTTTTTCCACTCCTCTTAGTTCATCCTCTCCATTCGGCCGTTGCAGTCCCCGCAGGTTTTATTCTTTTTTTTCCCCCCACCTCCCAAGTATTCAGGACTCGCCACGAAGACAGTTTGAAACTCTATAGCTGCCACCTCTTTTCCTTCGCCCCCATACACTTGCAATAAAAACTCACCGCAACAGTATTGCAAAAACATAAAATTGTTGTCTTCCGGATCATTTTTTTTTGTAGTGGCAAATATTTACGAAACTTGTGATATTTATACTCAATAGGGTGAACGGTTCTGGCGAAGAAAAAAATCCAGGTCAGGTTTGTGAATGTATTCGAGAATATCTGGAGTTGCGAAAAATAAAATAATTGCAGCTGGTTTTTCAGGCCTCTATCGTTATAATGCTCTGTGGGCCAATCGTGTGTATTGTCGCCGAATTTTTGCAGCATCGCATTTCCTGGATGTTAAGCAAACTGACTAATAATTACCCACGTGCTCTAAAGTGACTTAAATTGGTCATTTGAAATTGAAATGAAATTGAAATAAATTGGCGTATTCGGCTCGTACTGTACACACTGGGTTTTAAATGAAATAATTTGAATAATACAGTTGAATCCGGATATAACAGCCTCCGTTATAACAGACTTTCGGTTATAACAGATTCGAAAGGCCAATCCCAACATACTTCCGTAAGGCCCTGTGCATTTTTACTCCTGATATAACATACTCATTTTCACCTCGCGTCGGGTATAACATAATGTAATAATACTCATTTTCACATCACTTCGGGTATAACATACAATTTATTGGCCCAGTGAAAGGAAAATATATGCTTTTTCAGGTATAAAATTTGCTTTAAAAAAGAGGCAACATAAGAAAATTTCGGATTTTTTTTTTGTCCTGCATAATTTTCGGGTGGGCTAATATTGCATATTTTTTTGGCGGACTTCATTAATCAGTACGTAGTAGTGTAGTAGTGTGCATTATAGGCATGTGGAAAGCAGAAAACTTTGTGTATTCGTTGCAAAAGTGACGATTAGGCTATAACAGACCTAGAGTATAACAGACAGCGGTTCCTTGAAGTCTGATATATCCGGATTCAACTGTATTAGTAACAATATATTATGGGATCCGGACTTTTCGTCCCCGCCGTTTCGCCCTCGGACTTTTATCCCCCGTGACAATTTCGCCCCCATGGCATATTCCACTTTGAATATTTAAAATATAGCACAAAATGCGGGATATTCATACAATAGTTTACTCTGCGAGATTTTCACTGTTTTTATTATTTTAATTATTCACATTTTAATTAATTTTGTGACTTTAACGCCGCTTGCATTTTGTTAGCTTAAATCCAGCATCGTCGGAAAATCCGACCAAGGCTAACCCTCATCATCATTATTTTGTTGTCCCTTTTTTTTTTACCTCAATTTATTATCCAACTCCCTTTTGTTTTTCTTCGTCTTCTTCCCGGTAATTTATATCGTACCTTCTTTTCCATCAGGTGCTGCTGATTGGTCCAGAAGATAATGAGGAAGCCACGATTAAGATGGTGGCTGGCATTGTTCGTGGCAGCCTTAGCCGCAGCCACCGCAGCCGGACAAGCCACACGTGAGTCACTCTCTCTTGTTTCCTTCCGTTGTATCGTCACGGTACCTACGTACCGTCAGACAGGTACACACACGCAGGTTACGTACCTAGCAACACCTGGAAGCTTCCTGCATCCAACAGGATGAGCTGTGAGAAGAAGAAGCACACCGGGTGTTAATTAAATAATTCTACTAAATTTTTAATGACCCAAAATATTTTGTATAGGAATATGTCCTTGGAGTTACTGAACTGTTTGGAGATTTCCTGTAGGATACTGTTAGGAATATCCTGAGACTCTCCTGTGGGACAACCTTCACTTCTCCAGTTTCCCATGGTACCATCTAAGTATTTTATTAGCTCTCTTAGATTTCCCTTCGATGTCTTCGGAATCTCTCGAACAAACCCGCAGTTGATGACGCTCTTCTTCTTCTTCAATTGTCGAGACATGATGCTGGGGTAGACAGTGCAAAAACTCTGTCGTCTGCGCCCTGATTGGCTCCCTGCTGCGATGCAGGCGACACAGATTTTTTTGTGCGTAGTTATGGGGAGTTGATTACAGTGGATCCGGTTTTTTTGGGGGGGAGACCTGGCAACAACATTTTGCTTTGTAAATGTCCGACCCAACCTGTTTGTCCCTCCATGCATTCATTGGTCACCCTGCGACAGAGGCGAAGAGACAGGTGGGCCTCTCTCGAAATCCATTCACCCAGCCGAAAAAGGTCAGGTAAAGGTCGGGGAATCGGATGTTAAGAGGGGTTGCCCTACTATAAGACCCATCAGCAATTGAGTTATCATCAAAGACAACCTTTGCGAAGACTTGTTTGCGTCTAGCCCGTTTTGTTTGGCCACAACACTTTGCGGTTGCCACATTCGAGCCTTTCGTTTCGCAAATCATATTTTTCTTCTTCTTCTTTTTTGCACATTAACGCGGCAAAGCTTTTGTGAGAATTCCCATCCGCGACTCTTTGCTTGAAAAAAAGAGGTGTCATTAGTCCAAACAGGTTTTCGTACTAATACCCATTTGTGGTTTTTGCACACCTGCAAAATTCGCCACGGAAGACTTCAATTCGCCAAACTTCAGATTTGCCATCTTCTTCTTTTTGCCTTTTTTTTTGTTGTTCAAAACTCTCTGGCCACTTATTTAATTAATACAGCAGCAGTTTTGTAGCTGTTAATATTTAGCTGTTCTTAAATTTTTTGATGAAGATTCGCCAGCTGTAGCTGTTATCAAAATATTCAGCACGAATATTTGTGCACATTTATTACCTTACTTAATTAGCAGAAGCGGATATTATCGATTAATTTTTGCGTGCCCAACCGAGTGCGCACCCCCAATCGCGCAGCTCCTCTGTTGTGACAACAACGTTGCCAGGGTTACTCCTCAGAGGCCAAATAATTAATAACAAACAAACAATTTAATAAACGAACAAAGAAAGAAATAAACAATTTAATAAACAAACATCGAAACAGTTTCATAAACAAACATCGAAACAAATAAATAAACAAACGAACAACCAAAGAAATAAGCAAATAAATAAATAAGTCACAGCCGTAGTCTCTGAGGTTCGTTCCAGAACCTTGGCAACGTCGCAAACGTCGGCCATTTTGTTTCCCTTCAAACGTAGCGTTGGAAATACACACACTTGACAGTACAGAGAGTTACCAGACTACCAGAAATCATTTCTAATGCCAACCCTGCACGCTGCGCGAACTCTGGTGCGCCCTCGGTTTCGCTCGTTAAAAAATTCGCATATAGTCCAACATTTAAAAAAGAGCAGCTAGCAGCACGAATGGAATATCCAACTAGGCGTGCAAAATCAATCAGGTCAGATCCGATGACCCCCTCCCCCCCCCCTCAACCCCTCCCACTCAGGAATGCAGAAAAAATTAATTGCAAAAAACCAACAACCGGCGAACTGGTTCCCATGGCTGGTCGGAATCAAAAGCGGTCAAGGACCAACGACGGAGGGCATAGGAAGAAGGCAACACATTTCGCACTGGCTCGCGAATAAGTTTGCGAAAAACTTTGTAACCAGCAGCAGTTGGGCTCAACGACACCGGAATCGCGAATTTGTATAGCCTCATCTTTTTTTTTTTCTTCAGCAGACTCCGTGACCAGATGATCAATTTGCATTGGTGAATGACGCGCCCAGCGAATAGTATTTGGCAATATACTTCCAAATTGGCGGAAATAATTGGCACGGATAATGCAAGGGAGATATTTCTAACCGGCCGAGAAAATAATACAACATTGTATCGCTTTCACTCCTCTCCACCCGCTGGATTGTTGCGATATGCATTATGAGGCGATCTTGGTTTGCATAACCGATCCAATAAAAAGGTGTACAGTAGCCAATATTGCTTAATTTTTTTGTGTGTGTTGCATCATGGCGGATGCAGTCGTGCCAATATAATTCGCAATTTTTGGTATTCCTTGGTCTTGTTAACCACATTGTCATGTTACTGCATTGTTGAATCCTGTCCGTCTGACAAACCAGTTCCAGTCACGATTTTCCATTGCACCCCGGTAACCCGGTTTGGCAGTAGCAGGCCCCGTAGAGGTCAAAGGTCATCCCCGGCAAGAAGAAGAGGAAGGAACGAGGGATGTGGGTTGGGTAACGGTCCGCCATAGTGTCGCGGACAATGCAGCCTTCTTCTTCACCGGTACCCTCCTCAACACAATGCCACCTCATCCGCAACATATGACGTCACACCCCCCTCTTTAAAAATAATTCGGCTGCTGGGGGGCCTTAACTAACCCGGTTCCGACAGATGCAAAGAAAATGATGAGAGACTCCAGTTCGTACGCACAGCAACCTACATTTCACTATCGGGATCACCATGCGCTGTCGTAATTAGTCCAGGTTGTTGTGCCGTAACCGAAGAGTTACAAGTCGTGTAAACACCACGCTCTCTGAGTTTCCTCACTTTTACTTCAAACAGGCGGGGGGAAAGGCAGCAGGAAACTTGAGGAATTCAAATATTTGTAATATTGAACAGTACTGCACAATCCGGAAGAATTTTGTGGGTATTTCAGGGGTCGAAATATTCGGTGTTCTGCAATAATGTGTCAACCCACAAAAAAATGTCAAGATTGAGCTACGCCCAGGTACATACACCCAAAGGGCGAAATCTGCATACTTCTGTCAGAAATGATCGAAAAGGACATTTACTGCACATTCAAATCTCTTTTTATCAAAATTGTTATCATGTGGGTTGACTCATTATTGCATTATTAGGACTCCAAATGTATTATTTGTGTTTCATAAAATTTTGTGGGAATATTCAGACTTGGTCGAAAAATTCTGATGCAAATGTGCAATTTGTACTCCAAAATTATTATTTGGACTCCAATTGAGCTATGGAGTGCAAAGTCCAGTTGGTCCATCCGCGGCGCCGGTGCGGTGGACTAGTGGTTAGCGCGCTCGTCTCTAGTCCCAAAGTTGTGGGTCACTTTTCTCCGGGTGATAGGAAATTGAGAGTGCTCCTTCATTCGGAGGGGAAGTAAAGCCGTCGGTCCCGTGTGCCTGTGACATTGCGCGAGTGCACGTTAAAGATCCCCAGAGTGGCCAAATTTCCAGGAGGAGGATCACCCCCTAGCGTCGGTGTTGAGCCTTAGAGGCAGAAGTAGGCCCCCACTAAAGTCCAGTTGGTCCTGTTTTTAAAAAAATTAACATGGTTAAACCCAGTAATTAAATATGAGGCACCCCCGAGTTAGTCTGGACATTTAAGATTCGACCCCCTGATATTTATGAGCAAATTCAGCGCATTCTTGTGATAATCCGGGTGATCCCACAAGAATTAGGATAGTCCGGAAGTGAGCATTGTTGCCTTAGAGCCGCCATCGATAAGCAGGTAACGGCAATTAAATCCCGAATAGAACAATGAGAGTAATTATTATCGCATTTACTTTGGTGATAGGCAGCACACGTATACAGAGGCGGTATCGCACCGTTACTTTGCCTTTACATCAGTGAGAGAGTACCGTATAAGCAGGGTGTACGTGCTGTCCAGAGGTCATATGCAAGTGCTGGTAATTACTACTTGATGCACCTGTTTGCACACGTTTGTTGCTATTCGGCAGTGCACATGCTCTTTGCAATTATAAGTTCATCTGATTGGTCGTCGCGTGTATGACTTTGGGAGGATCACGCGAGAGAGTATTCCGAGGTGCAATTAACGGTGGTCTGGTGCTGCAGTTGTTTCGCGGGATAATAAAGGTCTCCGTAGCCAATCGTGCGTCACGACCGGAATGCGATTTTTATTCGCTGGTCAGGCGGCAGCCGTGTCAGTTGAGTGACCACGACGTATATCTAATACCGATGTCCGTGCCATGCGTCACTGCCCACATTCTCTGCCTTTAACATGCCTTTCACCTGCAAGCTGGTCACTAGCTGGAAGGACTGCTGCAATCCACCTGATTTATACAGTGTGTTTCGCAATTTAGCTCACATCGGTTGAAACGTCATCAGATTGGCGATTCTGCCGGTACGGAATGAGAGCTAAATTTTTGAAACACACGGTATACATTTGCATCAGCTGTCGGTGGGCCAAGTTTTAGCACTCTCAGTAGTCCGGAAGNCCCCCCCCCCTACACGTACACGTGTGCGCACATGTGTTGAGGCAGGGGAAGGACATGCGCATTCCTTCGAGGGTGACGTCACCTGTTAGGATCGCTTCATCTGGAGGTGTATATGGGCGTGACCTGCTACATGTCTCAGGATTCATACGTAAATCTCTCTCATTCCTGATTTACCTGAGAGATTTTTACAGTTAGGTTCGAGAGGACCAGCA
Organism: Catajapyx aquilonaris; assembly: GCA_000934665.2. Lineage (NCBI taxonomy): Eukaryota > Metazoa > Arthropoda > Diplura > Dicellurata > Japygidae > Catajapyx > Catajapyx aquilonaris. The sequence continues at coordinate 21,369 of JYFJ02001084.1, forward strand.
ACACTAAAACATGAGTCGCAACGAACACTCAATAATTCGCTTTTTCTGTAAATATACAGGTTGACTCGAAAGTCACGATACATAGGTAACTGGAGTGCATTGTTGATTTCCAGTTGTGTCATCAACTAGCATATTGTTGACAATCAGTTAATGTTGATGGTTGGCACAACTGGAAACTAACAATGGATGTGTCCTAACTTATATAGCGTCACCCTGTGTACTGTACGGTCAGGGAGCATGTACTACATAAGAGGCGTAAACTTCTGTCAGCTCCTTAGATGTCGGCGTCTCTCTGTTTGGGGCCGTTGCCAAGGCTGGCGGCCATTTTGAAGTGTGGGCAAATCCAACGAGGTGTAAATATAGGGTACAGGCAAAAATAGGGTCCGCCATCTTTGATGGTTTTGGCGGCCATGGCAACTACACGGCAAGAACACGCGCGAATCAAAGATGGCGGACCCTATTTTTGCCTGTACCCTATTTATACCTCGTTGGCGTTGCCCACACTTCAAAATGGCTGCCAGCCTTGGCAACGCCCCAAACAGAGAGACGCGGAAATCGAATGTTTGCGCCTCCTATGTAGTATATGCTCCCTGGTACGGTAATGATACACTCGACGAATCTTTAATCTCGTAAGGTAATTTCTTTGGTGAATTATGGCCATCAACAGGTGACTCGCAAGAAAAATTTATGGTAGGATCTCTACTAATAAAAGCATGCTTCTATAGTAGCACATGGAAGCCATAATTAGCCTCAAGGTCGTGCAAATTTGTAGTGTTAGTCCTAATAATAAGTGTGTATCTGCAACGATTGGCCATGGAGAATCGCCAATATCGGAAGGATCCATCAAGAGTGCGAAATCTCACAAGGACGCCCTTTTTTCCCTTTCAAACAAACAGTAGTGCAATCAGCATTTTTTTTGTTGGCTGGCTAAAATTACACTCTTGAAGCCACGCCTTCCTAACACACACATGCACACCCGCCCACGCATGGAAAAAAAAGGGACAAGAAGAGAAATGATGAGTTGAGATGTTAGGTAAGGGCTTATCCGTGTCCATCAAAAAGGATGCGCAAGGCTTGCTCCAACTTGAAGTGAGCGTATGTTACGAAAGTGGGTGGTGAGCAAGTGGGTGGTAAAGAAGGTAAAAAAGAAGAAGTGAGTCGAGTGGAGAAGGGGGCAGAGAGCGAAATGGAAAGGCGGCCAACAACAACAAGGGACGGATCTAACGTCCTGTGGGATCATTCCGTGTAACTTCATCGTGGGAACATTGCACCTTTTGCTCGATTCGCTCTTTTGCCACCATCGGTGGCGCTACCAGTACGACATCATGTTTTGTTGCAGAATGTGGCACCCTGCATGCAAAAAAACATGGTGCGTGAGGTAGCTTCCCATTAGGTTTGGGAGCGGTTTTCACCGGAAGTGAAGTCCCTTCTTGTTCGCATGAGGGATGCGAAAGTTTGTCGCCTATCAGAGTCAGGCGCAGTTATACCAGACAGAAAGTACTGTACACACTACAAGAGAACTGTGCCCAATCCGATCGGCACGGCTTGAAGGATCGGCGGAAAATGTTCCCGTCGCCATTGGACACGCGCGTGCTCCTCATTGTAGGCCAGACAGAATGGACGCGAAGATGCCAATTCATCCAAAAAAAAAAGCCACCTAGTACCTTACTTGCATCATAGATGGCACATCCTCCCTCTATGCACACTACTGCCACTCTCAGATCATGCGAACGGTAGTGGTACTATCAGCTCGGACAAAAAAACGCAAGATTCGAGTAGACTTTTTTCTCATTGGGCAGCGGAAAATGAGGCCGACGACACTATCGGATCAGGGAGCATATAGCATAAGAGGCGCAAACATTCTATTTCCGCGTATCTCTGTTTGGGGCGTTGCCAAGGCTGGCGGCCATTTTGAAGTGTGGGGAACGCCAACGAGGTATAAATAAGGTACAGGCAAAAATAGGGTCCGCCATCTTTGATGGTTTTGGCGGCCATGGCAACTACACTGAAAAACCACGCGCGAATCAAAGAAGGCGGACCCTATTTTTGCCTGTTCCCTATTTATACCTCGTTGGCGTTGCCCACACTTCAAACTGGCAGCCAGCCTTGGCAACGCCCCAAACAGAGATACGCGGAAATCGAATGTTTGCGCCTCTTATGTAGTATATGCTTCCTGATCGGATTCTAATAATTGGACAACAGTGACATAGAATGTTGTCTCATTTGCCGTTGACTTGACTCGACCTTGGCGGATAGAGTGAGCCCGGAAAACCGGAAGTGGCTGGTCACCGGAAGTTGGTTGTGACACTTATGTAGGGTCCGTTGATTCCGAATCCGAAAACCGTTTGTCGCTATCTCTTGCGGTTTAGGCCCCGATACCTGTCCACAGACGGACGGACGGACAGAGCTGTTCTATATAAGACTTTTTTTTTGTAGGGGAAAAGGACAGAGGCGTATACAGTGTGCTTAAAGTTGGTGTACCTGTGGGTCATATAGGCAACAGTCTGCGATTTTGTGGGTGAAAACGAGAGGAGCACACGTTGGGTCATGACAAGCTCCATTATAAAATGTACCCTTCCTCATGAGGCGGGCAGGGGCAACGTGAAAGTCCTGGTTGTTCCTGTTTGACATGTGAGATGGTTAACACTGTTGGGGCTTTTTGGGTATGCCCTTTTCCCATTTGGCCCACTTTTGGGAGCAACGTACGGAAGTAGCCTTCTCTTGAAGCCACTCAACGAGAGCTGCCTGGGAGGGAGGGAATACTTACTTCATGGCCATTCACTGATTGCATCTGGAAGTTGACCAGTGGGCTTGTTTTCTCCCACGTATATCCACGCAGCTCCCCCCCTCGGGAGTCAAGATGCCAACACACAAAAAGAGTTGCTCTTGGGCCAGTTTGATGGCCCCTTTGTTGTTTGGCCAAATCGTGTCTGGAAGGCGGGTGAATCAGAGGAGCACACTGATGGACAACGCTTTGCATAATTGCTTCCTCACTCACCATACCGAATTCTTCCTCGCTAATGGACAGGTCGAGGCACTTTCGGTTCAGATATTACGCTGTAAGAAATCGGGGTGAAATATGGACGGTATACGGACTTTTCGGCCCCGGCACATTGGCCCCCGTGACCTTTTCGCCCCCATATGATCGTAATCTACTAATAATATCAGGCTTCTATTAGCACATGGACGCCATGGAAGGTAAAAAAATATATGGAATTATGCATCTTACATATATAAATGAGAAAGTTTGTCGGTATTTATGTATATACATAACCCAGTGTTGCAGCAAGGGCTAATTGTCATCTCTGTGTCTTTGCAGCACCATGCAAGGTTGCAACGGGACAGTCCAGCATCATCCTGGACATGGAGGAAAGCAGGGGAAACCGTAAGTATTCTATTCGAGCTGACCTTTGACCTGAACTGGGATTAACTTTTGGCTTTTTAAAGAGTTGGACCAGGGGACGTCTCCGGCTGAGCTTCCGATTGGTGGTGACCCTCTCCAGGAGGTAGAGTTGGGCTTGGTGTTTCCATCGGGTGTCCAGTATTTTGTCCTGAACGGAAAGCGTCTACAGTTGGTGTCCCCTTTGGACAGGGACGCGGGCGACCTGGCCTCCATCGTCTTTCAGGTAGGCACCTGACCCACGAACCTTTGACCCTCACTCACATACTGGTTATGACTTTTCCTCAGGTATCGTGCACAGTGAGGGCCACAGGTCAACGACGGAACGTGCCCATCATAGTCAGGGTGTCCGATGTGAACGACAACGCTCCGGTCTTCCACGACACGCCCTACGTGACCTCGGTGCCAGAGGTCAGTCTGAAACATTTTCTTGTCAAAAGTTGGCAGGTGTTTGGGAGCTCCGGGGAAGTTTAGGCCAAGGGCTTCCTTTTTCTTTCGATGGCGTCTGTTCCGTGCCGAAGAGCAGTCAAGGTCAGGTGGTCACAAGAGCGTGACCATCGGAGGGAGAGGAGGGGTCATCAACGAGGCAGGGAAAGTGAAGCCTCGGGTTCTGCAGCTCTAAAATGTGACATCTGGGACGCAGGATGAAATCGAGACTTTTTATTTGTCGATATCTGTTACACATTTTCGAATTTTGAGCCCAGGTTTTCACTCAGGGCCGGCCAGATATTTGACAAAACTTAGATTCGGAACTTGGAACTTGCAATAAAAATTATTTCGGAACACTGCAACATCTTAAAGAAAAGTCTAAAGCATAATGTCCAACATGAAGCAAGAAAATCTAGAGAAAATGCAATGTGGTCCAGGAGGATGTGGAGACTGGCTCTGAATAGGTGTATAGTCAGGAATCATAAGAATCTAGGTGAATCGACAGAGAGAGATGAAAGAGAATCTACTCTTTATCGTGAAGAAAATTTCACCCCCTCGGGAGGAGAAAGAATAATTGTAATCGTCGGGGGGAAAAAATTTGATGTGTATAGCAGTACTTACAGGCTTATCCTATACAGTACTTTGATGTAAATTAAGCGCAAACTTCTGTTGTTGTTATTATTATTGTAGTCCGGTCGACGATTATTTCCGAGCAAACATAGTTTGCTTTTATACTTACCGCAAATAAAAACCAGCAATTGAATACCGCAAATAATCAGCAATTGAAATGTATGAAAACCATCGAAAATTAATAGAATTAAATTGACATTTCCTCGTAGCAGTTTAACCGGATTTCACCTTCATGCTACTTATGATATATAAAAAAATTAATGCAACATTGTACAAATCTCACACATAAAGTTGCTTTCTAGGTGTCAGAATTGGCCTCGAGGCGAATGTCTCCCACCTGGGGCGGGTTTATCCGAGAGAAAGTTCAAATCGCAACGAAATTCGACCAATTTTCACTCGGCTAGGCAATCACAACAATCGTAAAAAAAAAAAGCAAGACGGATGAAAAAATATATGAATAAAACCAGTGGAGCTTGCCAGCAGGTCATTTACTCTTTTGATCACTGGCACGTACCACCGAGCTTCCTGACCCTGACACTTTTTTTTTTCTTGCACATTTTTTTGAGGGTAAAACTGAGATAATTTGGGCGGATTTTTGCGTGATTATTTCCGGTCGGTCGCACCTTTAGATGGCCGTTTGTCTGCCGGTGCATCGGAGCAGGACCGTTATACCCCCCTTCCTTAACCCCAACCACCACCTCTTGTTATATGCCCCCCCTTAAAAAGTTGTTTGCGATGGCCACGGAGGCGAGCAATCTTTGGTAATTGGCTAATTGGACAGAGGCTCTAGCTCTCTTAATGAATACAACCTGTTAAAGATCCGAGACGCGGATCTTCAACCGTTACTGTACGACGCAACTATGACAGTGACGTTTATGGTCATATTTAAATGACTTGTGTCTGTTACCTGAATACATTTAGAATTGGTTGTGAACTTGTAGCGTTTGAGGATTCACGTGGATTGTGAAGGATTTGTTGTGAATTGGTGTTTGAGGATTTGCGTGGATTTATGTGTTATTGTCTTCAATAAGCTGTGGGACTGTAACTGTGAGGAGTACTGTAACTATGGGGACTACTGTCCCCACAATTTCTCTTGCGAGGACATTTTGGGTCCCCACATCTTCACACACCAGAACGTTCGTTACCGATATAGTGGGGACATGTCCCCACATTTTCGATTTGAATGGTTTCACAAAAGTCGATTTCTCGCAGCCTAGGTTAGTTAGTAGGTTAGGTTACACTCGGTTCGAAAAGTTGAGTTTTCAATGTCCCCATACCTTATTGAGTGCAAGTCTGTGTGGATTGTGAAGGATTTGTTGTTAATTGGTGTTTGAGGATTTGCGTGGGCATATTAGACTTGTGAAGGATTCCTAGTGAATTGAAGTAGTGAGGATTCGCGTGGATTTATGGATGAATCGTGAAGAATTGAGTGGAGATTTGTGGCTGATTCGTATGCGACGTGCACAACATTTTTTTGAAGACGTTTATCCATGGATGAGTCCACCAAATGGATATAAGAGACATGGCAGATTGGACGTGACAAGAAGTGGCCATTGAGAATTGTGATGAATAAGACTTCGGAGGTGCCAATCCGGACCGGAAGCCAAACCAGTTCTTCCCACCCTGTACCTTGAAGACAAAATGCTGGCCGCCTACGCACAGCCGTGACAAGAACTTGAAAGGGCTGCACCGGCGGTCAAGCGATTGGTTCGATCCGAAAGAGAATCGCACATCATAACCCTACACAATAAGTAGACGCCAAGTGGTGTAAAAAGTAGAGGAGGATTCAGAGCTCCAGGCGTCTCCGGACGTGTTTTTTTTTTACATATAAAATTATTCCGATGTGGGAAAACCGGTTGTCTCCTCCGATGCACCTGTCGTGTCGAAGAGGAGTTTTTTTAAAAAAGTGGGTGGGTGGGTTCAGAGGAAACCGTTCAAGTGTGTACATGATGGTGTCACTCACCCGGAGCTACCGCTTCACACGATCAGGTGTCTCCTTCTAATAATACTGTAATAATAATAATACCACGCATTGTGTTCCAACCGGTCTGTACTAGTTGGCCATTTTCGCACTATAAGCCACCAATTTCTTTTGAAATATTACTTCATGCAGACATAACGATTATCTGATAATACTTAGGTTGAATTGGATCATTAAAGGAAAATGTAATGGTGTCGTTTAAGTGGGATCCGAGCCAGGGATTAGGCACTTCAGACAGTAGGCCTACTATAGTGTACGACGGACTTCGCGAACTTTTTGCACAGACTTCAGTCAGACATCAACCGGACTTGAGTCGGATTGGTCGGACTTCACCAAGACTTCAGTCGGACTTGAAGGACTTCAGCCGGACTTCAGTCTCGGTGTACGAAGGACTTCAAAAGTGACTAACCCTTCGAGATCTGAGGCTGCTAAGGCCATTGGTATCGGGAGAAACCCGAGAAAACCGACGTTTGCACAAAGAGAACTGCATATTTTCCCCAGATGAGAAAATCCTTCGCCATAAATCAGCCGAATGATCTATAGTTTGGAGAGGGGCCATTTAATATACACACCTTGGCACCCATAAACGCCCCTCCTCATTAATTTTCGGAAAAGACAGTCTGGGGTCGCAGGAAACAATGGACATCAGCTTCTTCCGGTCTTTTAGGAGCAAGGTGCTCTGTCTAATCATGCTGAAAGAAACATTTTTTTTGTGTTGAGGATGGACCTTCGCACCTTCTAATAATCGTGGACCCTGGTGGTCGTGTCCTTCAAATCATGCGTTGCCTGGACAAGACAGACAAGGGCACACCCGATGCAATATCAGGACAACAATGGTGCTGAGGAGACCGTCGAAGCCTTGCCTTGAGGCAACATCCCTGGACACCTTCTACAACAATCAATCACTAGGGCCACATTAGGCTATTATTATTAGAGTGATTTTCAATATTTTGGAACACCCTTAGCTCTGTATTTATACACTCGACATCTAGGGGACATTCGGGTGCATCCAGATTACGTCCCATGGATATCCCTTGGATGTCCGAATCCGATATCCAGGAGACATCCAACCTGTATATCCCTTGGATGCCCGAATCTGATATCCAGGAGACATCCAACCTGTATATCCCTTGGATGCCTGAATCCGATATCCAGGAGACATCCAACCTGTATATCCCTTGGATGCCTGAATCCGATATCCAGGAGACATCCAACCTGTATATCCCTTGGATGCCCGAATCCGATATCCAGGAGACATCCGACCTGGATATTCCTTGGATGCCCGAATCAGATATCCAGGAGACATCCAACCTGTATATCCCTTGGATGCCTGAATCCGATATCCAGGAGACATCCGACCTGGATATTCCTTGGATGCCCGAATCCGATATCCAGGAGATATCCAACCTGTATATCCCTTGGATGCCTGAATCCGATATCCAGGAGACATCCAACCTGTATATCCCTTGGATGCCTGAATCCGATATCCAGGAGACATCCGACCTGGATATCCCTTGGATGCCCGAATCCGATATCCAGGAGACATCCGACCTGGATATTCCTTGGATGCCCGAATCCGATATCCAGGAGACATCCGACCTGGATATTCCTTGGATGCCCGAATCCGATATCCAGGAGACATCCAACCTGGATATCCCTTGGATGCCCGAATCCGATATCCAGGAGACATCCAACCTGGATATCCCTTGGATATCAGATTCGGGCATCCAAGGGATATCCATGGGACGTTATCTGGATGCATCCGAATGTCCCCTGGATGTCGAGTCTGATAGGTCTGACATCCAGGAGATGTCATATGGATATCTATGTGCTACTGGGGATGTCAATCAGGATGTAAGGATCAAATTATTGAAGGGGGAAACACGCAGTTATTCAGTGTGAATACATGATGGTCATAAGATCTGCTTTTCTGTAGTACCGTGACGCAACCCACTTTGATATCCTTGATTGGACTGCTACTCCAAAAGAATATGAGCATGCAACCTTTCGTCCTGGTTGCATATCCTAATTAGTGGGTCATTGGCCCATTCGAAGGGGCATGGTCCGTTACCAACTCATCCACCATGCACACAACACACACACTCTCTCTCAGGTGTTATCTGGATGTGTTATCTATCACGCAAAAGCCCACTGACCAACCAGCGTGCTCGAGTGCCCGTGACCACCAACTCACTCCATCATAATAATGGCACCCAGACCACACACAGGGTCATGCAACTGGGACACCACAATCAAATTAATAATATGCAATTAGACAGGTCTATATTTGTTTATATCCTTTTCAGCTTACACCAGTTGGAAACAGTGTCTTCCGTAATGTGCATGCGGTGGATGCGGACTCTGGTGTGAACGGGCTGGTGGATTACTTCACTATACCAGGCGATGGCTCTCCGTCTGATGGTCACGGAGTCTTCTCAATCAACCTTCCGCACCAAGGGATAGTCACACTCAACCGGAGCCTTGACTATGAGAGGACCCAGATTTACTTCCTCACCATCGTTGCATCCGTAAGTCACCGAATCATCCCTGGTGGACACCACCGCAGTTCCGTCTCAGCCTGGGAATTGTTTAATTATTGTGTGTTTTGCAGGACCGTGCTTTGAACACATCGGAGAGGTTCTCCACGACTACTACTCTGACCATCAACGTGCTGGATAGTGATGACCAAGACCCTTCTTTTGTGTATAGCGGCTGCATGGTGGTCAACAGAGCGTGCATCAACGCCGAGTACACTGCCACCGTACGTAGCAAGAACTGTCACCCCCGCTACACCAGGTACCTAATGCATTGTTTTATTGCAGGTGCAGAGCGGGAAGGCACTGGGCGTCCTGGATGTGTATCCAGAGCGTATCAGAGCTGTGGACATGGACTCCCTCAATTCACCCATCCGCTACAGTCTATTGAGTGGTCAGCCAATCACTTACCAAGATTACTTTGAGATCGATCCAGTGTCGGGAGCTCTCAAGCAGCTAAGGCCTGTCGAGAGGAATGTTGCCTCCAGTTTCGACCTCATCGTTAAGGTACTGTTGGTATAAAATCAGTTGTGGCATGCACGTCTGACGCTGCTTCTATCTGCAGGCTGAGGAGCTGAGCGACAGCGGTCGGTTCACAACGGCTAAGCTGCACATCATCGTCCAGGCGATTGACAGCCATCCGCCAGTCATTGAAGCCAACTCTGTGCAAGGGTATGTGGATGAGAATGCGCCTGTTGGAACCGTCGTGGTTTCCAGTAAGGACACCATGGCACCACTCAGGCTGTACATCAGGGATGATGATTTGGTGAGTAAAATATGACTGCGAAACCTGCATTTATTACTAACCCCATATTTCCCAGGCACCTGGCGACCCTCGTCCGGGATACCAGTACGAGCTGACTACTCCATACTTCCGGATAGACCAACAAGGAATAGTAGTGGTGAACCAGGACCATTTGGACCGTGACCCTCCGAATCCTGGCAGCTTCCACTTCCAGGTAATGTACCGCACACTAACGCTGAAATTGTCACCTTGTAACGATGTTGTTGCTAGGTGGTGGCTCGTGAGGTTGGAGCGGGTGCGGCCAGTGCTCCTGTGTCGCTCACCGTGCACTTGAAAGACGTTAACGACAATATGCCAGAGTTTGTTGCCACCAAGCCTGTCACCATGAGAGCTGGGGATGGACGACGGAGGGTGGTGCAGGTACATGCAAGCGACAACGATGCGGGTGACAATGCCAGAATTGAGTACACCATACACCATGTGTCAAACAACGGACGGGACAAGTTTGTCATTAACGGTACAACAGGAGAAATAGATAGCGTTGGAAAATTATCAGCCGGAGAGCAGTACAGCATCACTGTAGTGGTAAGTTTACAGGCTAACGCAATCCATTAGTAACAAACTAATGCTAATTTTTAATCGGTTAAGGCGTCCGACCGAGGTGGTATGTCCAGCCAGAACATTATCGAGGTTGAGGTTGTGCCAGGTCCAAACTTGCGTCCTCCAGTCTTCAAGCAGCAGATATACGATGCGCAAGTGAGCGAAGGAGCAGCAATTCGTTCATCCGTCATCACTATCACGGTATGTCACATTATTAACCGTTGGTGTTATCCGTGAGTAAAACCTGACATTTTGTAGGCGAATGATCCCGAAGGAGATGTGGTGCACTATTCCATCACATCTGGCAATGACCTTCTCCAGTTCGGGATTGGTGACACATCTGGAGTCATCACCGTCATAAGGAGTCTGGACAGGGAGGAGCTCAGTCGATACTCGCTGGTACGTTTTTGTCAGAAACATTGCTCCCATTTTTTAATATTGAAGAGCGTTTCATAGCAGACACATAATTTCAGGTGATCCGAACTGAAGACAACGGTGGTCTGTCAAGTACCGCGACAGTCAATGTTCGAGTGACAGACATCAACGACAAGAACCCGGAGTTCACAGGCCTTCCCTACCTTTTCCACGTGTCCGAAGGCTTGGCTAATCAGCTCATAGGAAAAGTGACCGCAACTGATGCTGATGCCGACCAGAACGGACAGGTGTACTACTCAGTTCCGACCGACTCGCCAGTCAGTATCGACCGCAACACTGGTGAAGTGAGGACCAGGTCGGCACTGGACTATGAGAAGCAGAAGGTCCACCTTGTAGTCGTCACAGCTCGTGATGGTGGCCCTGACCCCAGGATAGCAACAGCGACTTTGACCCTGTCTGTGGACGACCTGCAGGATGAGCCTCCAGTCTTTAGGAGGACTACGTACGAGGCTAATGTACCAGAAAACGTGCCGGACTACCTCGTCGTTCAAGTGCAGGTGAGGCTGGACTCTTGTCGCATAATGTGTAAAACAATCGTAATATTATGAGTAGACATAGTGACCGTCAACAAAGTTTTATCATAATCACATCTCAAAACTCGATTCCAGGCTGACGATGCGGACACCACGCCAAAAGTGACATACGTCATCAATCAAGGGCCAGTTGACAAATTCTCGATTGATCGTGAAACTGGGGCTATTCGAACCACTCAGGCCTTGGACTTTGAGGAAGAAAATCGTTACGTCCTGATCGTCGGGACTAATGAGAACACCGGGAGCATGCTCGGAAGCACCACTACTGTCCTCATTAACGTTGAGGTATGATTGTTGCGATGTTACATTGGTCTTGCGAGACTAATACATTCTTGTTTTGCAGGATCGGAATGACATTCCGCCTGTTTTCACTGAGGTTCCGAGGCCCATCAGGCTGCAAGACACTGACAGCGTCGGAACTACAATTACCAGCGTGATTGCCACAGACTCGGACGGTACAGCACCTGGAAATAAAGTAAGTCGTATCGACCCTGTTGCGACGCACTGTTTTACATATGCTCTCTACCTGCAGGTCAAGTATGAAGTCATAGGCAGAGGAAAGGCTGGACGGTACTTCCAAATAGATGCTGACACTGGAGTCATAAGAATAAGAGATGACCTTCGGAAAGAGTTGGACAAGGAATATCAGGTAGTGTGTGCTGGACGAATCTCAATTTTGCACAATGCGGATCTACTTGTGTCGTTTGTGAAACTTGTCCAACTTGTACGAACATTGTTTGCAGATAATTGTGCGTGCGTACGACCTGGGTGAGCCGCAGCTGGCGAGTCAGACGACAGTGAACGTGTTTGTCGATCATGTCGCAACCATGCCTCCAGACACGGGTGTTGGTTTTGCCGAGCAGTACTACACCGTGGAGGTGCCTGAAAACTCAGTGACTGGCACTGTTATCAAGAAGCTGACCGTTATCAACAAGCCATCAGACCTGGTCCCAGTCGAATGTGAAATTATCGCAGGCAACGAGGACAGACTCTTTGCAGTGGTGATGGATTCCAAGGACCGAGACTGTACCATGCAGCTCACAACGCCGAAGTTAGATCACGAGATCCGGCAACGATACAATGTGTCAGTCCGGCTTAACACGTTGTCGGGACTGGTCAGCCCCATGAAGACTATCACTACGGTCAGTTCATTTTGTTAATAAATGTTAGCGTACTTTTATACGGTGACAATAAATGTTTGTTGTTACAGATCAACATCCGAGTACTGGATGTGAATGATAACCGGCCGGAATTTATGGTTCCGAAGAGGTTCCAGCAACTGGATAAGCAGCATTACCTGGTGGCAGTACCTCGAGATGCGCAGGTGGACACGACTGTGCTTCAAGTGCAGGTATGAAGCGCGACAGGAGCGTGACCGCGGAGTACTAACCGAGCATGTTTTGACAGGCGACTGACAAGGATACTGGACGGTTTGGTCAGCTGATCTATGATCTCGACCCTGCGACCAACAACATGAGCTATTTCAGCATCGACAAGAACTCGGGTGTTATCAAGACTGAGAAGACTTTTGATGGCGTGGATTCTGATTGGCTGCCATTCAAGCTGCTTGTCAGGGTCCGTGACAATCCAGGAGACCCCAAGAACTCGCTGACCTCGGAAATACCTGTTGTCGTAAGTATGATAAAAAAGAAAGGAAAATAATATGATCTTCAAATGCGAATGTTAATTTTCAGATCAACCTGATCAGTGATGATCACAGGATGGTTCTGGTGATCAGTGACACTCCACCGCACCAGGTCAAGAGTCACGAGGATCAGATGGTGGAGATCATGCAGGACCAGGCACACCTTTTGGTCGGAGTTGAGAAGGTGGCAGTGGCCAAGTTCATCTCGGAGAACAACAGCTTGGAGACGGACTCGACCAGCACCAACGTCTGGTTCTATGCTATTGCTCCGGACAGAGAGACCATCCTGAGCAGGACGGACAGCCTCGTCCAAAGGTCAGTCAGATTGTTGCGTAATTTCCATATGGAGGACAAATGGAAACAGCTTTTACAAAACCGTTGGTCTTGCAGGAACATCCTGAGCAAGAATGCTACGACCAACATCGCATATTACATATCAAGCAACTTGGGCGTCCGAGCAACTGAAATTCATGAGCCACTCAAGGTGGTGCCGGTTGCACCAGTAGCTCCTGTAGTAAAGAGCGGCGGAGACTGGGACGGGTTCCCGGCTACTCTTGTAGCCATCGGAGCAGTCATCTTCTTCTGCGGTATCGCTGGTGTTGTCTACATCTGCCTGGCATGGAGAAGGTCAGTTAGACAAAATTCCCGACCAACTCGGATCTGACCGACATTTGACTTTTAGGTACAAGAGTCGTAAGGAGCGGGCGGCCAGAATGATTGTGGTGCCAAAGTATGAGCCAGTCTTTGTTGAGCCGAACCTCAAGGAATATGAGACGCAGGTATGAGCATAGCTTCCTATTGTGCTTACGAGGTCTTGACATGACCCGCTTCTTTCAGGTGTTGCAGATGAGTATGGCCGTGGATGACAACGACAGCTTTAATGACCTCCAGCTGGACTTTAGCACCAATAAGAGCCATGCCTTTAGCCTTGACAATGTTAGCTACATTACAAAAGACACAGCGGGAGACAGCATAGGTTCGTTTGAACATTGTTGTCGTTGCGACCAGTTTTTTGACTAGTTTGTTTCAGGCAAGAATAGCCCTGTCGACAGCGCCTTGTCCGAGGCGGCCACAACAGCCAGGGTGGACAGCCGGGCTGAGCGGACCGACTCTGAGCGAGAGGTGGTCGGAAACAGTCGGCGGCACCTCTTAGAACTAGAAATGGAAAGGGAGGAGCTTTCTCCTGTCCGCAACCCCCTCTATGACAGGTGGGGCAATGCTCTCAGGTCAGCACTGCCTATCTACACACCTTTTCCGCATGTTAGTGGGATCACACTCGAACCGATTCCATCTTACAGGTGCTCTGACGACGAGGATGAAGAGGGCATCCTGAACGTCAGTGCCACTAACGACAACGTCATGTTCAAGGAGAAGAAAGACTACTGCAAGATGGGGTTCAACTACCTGAACGACTCCTCGCCAGTGGAGGCAACTACAGAGCTGTAGCCTGTAGCAACAATAATGCTCATCCCTCACACTGTGTCGCAGTGGTGCCAAAAACTAGTGTCCGAAACAGTCGTGGCCTTGGCAGCGGTACTGTATGACATTACATTTCGTGCGGAATTATTAGGGAGCGTTTACATGTGAGTGATTCGCTTAGCGATGAAACGAATTGTTTGGGGCGACAGTAACAATTGCGTTTCGCTTCCAAACAATTGATTTCATCGGTGATCAAATCGTTCACATGTAAATGGGGCCTTAGGTCGACGCTGCAAGGTATGTGATTACAATTAACATCAATTGGTAGTCGCATTGTAACAACACCTTCCGAAAAGCCTATGACCGTCTGATATCAAACCGTACTTGACGAACAACTGAAGAAGAAATTAATAATTCATCCAGAAATGGTTGTCATTCTGACACTGCCAATTCACTGCGTAGTGCACAGAGACTATTGTTTGAAAAAGGCATTTTTTTTCTTCAAAGAGAGACCATTGTTGAACTTGTGACAAACCCGCATTTTATACGTCGAATATTCAACGAAAGTGTGACATCTTTTGGTGTGTAATTTTTTTTTTTTTTACTTCTCCCCACGTAAAACAACAACTGGTCATTAGATCTGCTCAATGTGTCAATGGTGACTGTAAATATTTCTTGTGCTACAGGGTGTTCCAGAAAAGGGCCTTGCCATACCACACCCTGTATTTTTTTTTTTTTTTAAGCTGCGGAACTGAAGAGAACTTCAACAATTGACAACTAGGCCAGAATTACAACAATGTTTTTTTTTTTTTTGCGTATTGTACAGTCTTCCGACAAAATATTTTTTCCCCACAAACTGTAGGCGTGCAATATACTTTTTTTTTCTTTCTTTTCTATCCTCCAATTATCGAATGTGAAATTTTTATCATATGCATTATGTTTTTTATAATTTATTGTCAGAAGCCCATCCCCTCCCCCCAGCCTCTAATACTTTTGTTTTATACACATTATTACAATAATGAAATCTGTGTGAGTGACTTGTGCACTGTAAAGAGAGTGATGTACTGTACAGACAACAATGACAGAGTATGAACCTCACGGCATGT
Source organism: Catajapyx aquilonaris (assembly GCA_000934665.2). Classification (NCBI taxonomy): domain Eukaryota; kingdom Metazoa; phylum Arthropoda; class Diplura; order Dicellurata; family Japygidae; genus Catajapyx; species Catajapyx aquilonaris. The sequence continues at coordinate 36,826 of JYFJ02001084.1, forward strand.
GGTTTTATTCGTGACATTGATTCAAATGCACTCCTTCGGTCCAAATCATCAAGTTTTTCGCAAAAAAAAAGTTCAATAAAAAAATAATACGTAGCAGTAAATTAATTTAACGACATAACGATAATACATAAAAGACATTAATATACTGTAGAAAAATCCGTAATTAATAAAAATATATGCTACTAATAAATTGCGATTTTTATGTTATAAAATAATATAATAACGTAAAAATCACAAGAAATAGTAGTAAATTAAAAGTTGTTGGCAGCATAATAATAATAATAATAATAATAATAATAATAATGGATACCCCGTGATAGGCCTTGGGCCTCTTAGGGGATCTTCTTTTCGTGAACCGACTTTAATCATTGCCTGCGTGTGATGGATTTTGATTGCGGGAGGAAACGGGAGAACCCCGAGAAAACCCACGCGAACACGGAGAGAACCCATTGAAACTCTATCCACATAAGTATCCTCTGTCCGATCCGGGGATCGAACTCGGGACCTTAGAGGTGGAAGGCTGCGACGCTAACCACTCCGCCACCGTGTCGCCCTAAGTTGTTGGCAGCATATTTTATTAACATCATCAATTTAACAATTAACATCAGTCATAATACATATTTCCAAATTTTCAGTCATGCAAGAATTGGTCCAAACTTTGTTTGGCTCAAGATTGCTTGCCAATTTTTTTTTTGTTACAAAATCATATTTTCAAATTAATTATTAACTTAACAAAATATACAGTATAGAGCAAAATGAAATGGCTGGCATTAAATCAAAATTAATTAAAAATTTAAATATCAAAATATTTTCACAGTTGATTATACTCGTAATTAGAAACATGATATCTACACGTACAATTATGATTCATTTACTGCACTGCTTTATTCTTGAAGTAGGTTGCTGGAGCAAACAACTCGTTTTGTGTTTGGCTCAAGATTTCTTGCCAGTTTGTGTTAACAATGTTCCGCAATTCCCGCTAAAATTTTTATTTTAAATTAAATTAAATCTCGGCCAATTAATTGCCAATTTGAGACGTACGTAAAATATTAAACTGCAAAATTTTAAATTACCTTCAAACTTAAATTGAACTGAAATTAATAATGGAAATTTTATGAAAAATTAATAATGAAAAATTAATAATTAATAGTGGAAATTTTATGAAAAATTAATAATGAAAAATTAATAATTAATAGTGGAAATTTTATGAAAAATTAATAATGAAAAATTAATAATTAATAGTGGAAATTTTAGGAAAAATAAATAATGAAAAATTAATAATGAAAAATTAATAAGGAAAAATTAAAAATTAATAATAAAATAAATAAATGAAAATAATGGAAAATGAATAATTAATAATGGAAATTTTATGAAAAATTGATAATGAAAAATGAATAATTAATAATAAAATAAACAAATTAAAATAATGAATAATAAATAATAAATAAAAATCATTAGAAATGATTCCTTTGTTACAATCAATTTAGGCTGTTATGGATTCACTTTCTTTTTTTCTCTCTCTCTCTTGAAGTCGGTTGCTGGAGCGAACAACCCGTACCTTTTCTTCCCTATTGTATATGTGGATGATGACTAACTAGTGTGAATCCGATCCGCCCCCGCAATCCTTCCCGTCAATCGGTGCAAGTCAGTCAGTGAATGCAAGTAGTGCAGTACGTCCTTCCGTCGTTGAATGAAAAGACACGTCGGTATGCGCCTACCTCCGTGTGACGTACGCGTGTGCATTGGCACAAATTTAGACACGCTGCCGGGGGAATGACGAAGCAAGAAGCCAGAGATTTTTTGGGAAGAGGTCCAGGCAGCCAGTCGCCATCATTTCCTGTGCTGTGCCTCTGTGGAAAGTACTCCACTGCTGGGAGGGGGGAGCTCGGTCCTTTGCCCTTTCCAGTGTAGCTGCAAGCATCATCGGTATGCCTTAAGTGTACGGTGCAAGTGTACACACACGACAGCGCAGTGAGACGACCCGTACGGCGGCGCATAGGGGGGGCTATATTTACATCCCTTCATGAATTCGAGGGTTTAAATATAGCCGCTTTTTCCGGCAGACCCAAAACCCACAAGCGAACACAAGAGAAGAAGCAGACACTCACACGACGACGTGTGTGCAAAGTGGGTCGGTACCGACGTACGACGGGTCTGATTAGACCAAAAAAATAAGAAGAAGAAAGGTTGCGCGCCGTTTGACGGCAACTGCAGCTGATGTGGAGTGGATTCGTGGACATGTGCGCAGTACTGTCGGAACGGTGCAAGGTATGTCCGCCGGTACACACGGCATTGTCATCCCAGTCGTAACAATTGTACCTCAACGGATACATAAATTATATTCTGGCAAAATCGCTTTGACACAAATTTTTTTTAACAAAAAAAGAAATGTGGCAAATCAGCGTGATTCGAGTATACTTTTTCTCATTGTGCATCGGAAAATGAGATTGACAACTTTGTTGAATGCGATACGATACAAGATGCGATCGTGGACAACAATGACGTAGAATGTGGTCAGTCTCATTTCCCGGTGGAAAATTAATCTATAACGTGTATAATAATTTACCTTGGTGGATAGAGTGGACCTGGAAAACCGGAAGGGGTCGGTCTCCGGAAGTTGAGCATGTAGCCGATATAGTGCCGATATAATCCGGAAGTTCAGCATGTAGCCGATATAGTGCCGATATAGTGCCGACATAGTCCACTGAATCCGAATCCGAAAACCGCTTGTAGCTTAGATAACTACTGCGATTTAAGGCCCTGATACATGTCCACAGACGGACGGACGGACAGATCCGTTCTGTTTGACTTTTTTTTCAATGAGAATAAGTACATAAAAGGAGGCTAACTGTGAACATTTAATGGGTTTACTTCCAAATAATATTACAACAATGACTGATGATGTCATGAAAAATAGCTCGGTACATAATATGCGTCCGAAACATTATTTTGGGACCAATACAGTTCGAAGCCGTTTCGGGTGATTACGACTTATTTTTTTATTGTTATGTTTATGACAGGAAACAGCATGCGGCCATACATCACCAGCTGAGAAATAGCCGCATGTATACCTACAGAATTCCCGAGCAACCCGAAGCGGTTCTGGAACCGGCTCACTTACTTGTACAGTATGTCGCAAATCCTGATTGTTGATCATATCAGTAAAAAAATTCGGTTGTTGGCACAATAATAGTGCGCTACAGACCGAATTGTTGCTGACGAGTTGGCCAACTACTCTCACGTCAGTAGTCCGGAAGTGGGTTATAGGTAGGTGGGACAAACATACGTACAAACCGTCCCCTTTATACTTGTATTTATGTAAGATATGAGATGATCAACAATCTGGATTGGCGATACTGTTCGGCCAGTTTGTCGAGTTTCAGCAGTCTCAGTAGTCCTGAAGTGGGTTAAGTAGGTTGGACAAACATACGTACAAACCTTCAGTTTTATATATGTAAGACTAGCACGGTCTGTTTTTCCATGGTAATGTTATCAACAACAATCAGTCGTTGTTTTTTTAGATGCCATGGTAACCCAGTTGCCATGGACAAACAAACAAACTTTCCTTCATATAATTATGATGTAAGATATAAAGACAATGTGGTGAGACGGGAGTGCCATCTGTGGTGTGCGTATAAAAATAAACTAAATTTTGGGTATTTATACGTTTTTAAAAAGTGAGGTGGTTTTCAAACTTTCTCCTCATCATCGGCATGCAATGTAGTGTGCCAAGTTTCAGCACTCTCAGTAGTCCGGAAGTGGGTTAGGTAACATACATGCCAACAAACTTTCCCGTTTACACTATGACTATAGATCGGTCACTATTCGAACGCAACAGAGTGGCCAATTTTATTACAGGAATTTTATTACAAACTGTATTCCTTCCTGTAATCAAATTGGCCACTCGGTTGCGTTCATATAGTGACCGATCTACAGGGTGGTCCAAGTTCAAGTGTCGTTTTATAACGGCGATTATTAGCAGTGATTTTGCGATGACGTAGCAGCGACGCGTAAAATGTCTGACTTCGGCGCATCTTCGGCGCAATCGAAGTGGGCAATTTTACACGTCGCTGCTACGTCATCGTTAAGCGCTTCTATTAATCGCCGTTATAAAACGACACTTGAACTTGGACCACCCTGTATAGAAAAACCCTCGCGTCGCTTGCTTGCTTTTTTTCTAGGCCTGCGGATTGCGGTGGAGGCTATTGTTTTGCTGTTGATTAGAATGTTTGTTTGTAACTCCCTGTGTCAGCGCACGCGCAGGGGGTTGTTTTGCGAGCAGGGCAGGGAGGGCGCTGCCTCCACCCATTGATCATGCGCAGAACGGGGCCAATCGGAAGCGTCGCGGTAACAAAATGCGGCGTGCCAATCAGAAGGCATAACCATACACAATATTGTAGATACGAGATGATCAACAGATTGGCGACACTGTAGTGGGCCGGTTCCGGAACCGCTTCGGTGTGTTTGTGGAATTATTCATAAGCTGCGTAAATTCGTGGCCTGTTTGCCAGACTTACCGGCTGATTCGGGGCGAATCTAGATCAAAAGGAGTCAACATCAACCTTGACTCCTTATGACAGGAATAAGCCCTTGCAGTTGCCAAACTCTGTCCCCCACTCCCCCACCCACTAGACCCCCACCAAAAACCCCCGGGTGTCTTTGTAGAATGAGGGACGATCACCCCGAGTAGTAGTCTGGAGTCAAAAATAGTCAGAGAGCACTTCCCTCCAACCCTCCCCCCCAAAAAAACAGATAGAACCCCTCCAAAAAACACACACACACAACTAGAGATAATAGAAACAATGTCATTCGTGCAGGAGTCGCGGTGACGAGATGGCGGAGGAGGTCACTGGTGGGGCTGACCTCAGGTCGGCCAGGGGTGACCAGCTGCAGCCCCAGTCGCTCACCAACAGCGCCTCGCCCAGCCCTGATCCGGATTCAAAGTCCAGCAGGCACTTCATCTTCGACTTTATTGGAGGTCAGTCACTGTGTTTCTGCCATTTTTGTATACATACAGGTCATTGGTAGTCTTGACAAGAGATAAATGTCGAAGTTCAACTTGTGTGGGGAGGCTTTCACCCAGTTTAAGACGAGAATTCAGAGGCCATTAGACAGTGTGAATGACCTCCACTGGCATATGAGGTCATTCACTGTATAAAGGTCAGTGACCTATAAACCGCTGACACACTGACAAGTGAAGGTCGCTCACTTGGGATGAAACATTATTTTTATTCACACATTATTTTTAATAAAAATTATTTAAAAATTTACAAACGTTTTAATCAGAGGTCAACAACCTCCATCTGCATGTGAGATCCATCACACTGTATAAAGGTCAGTGACCTATAAACCGCGGACACAAACAAGTGAAGGTCGCTCAGTTCGGATGAAACATTTTAAATAAAAATCATTTAAAAATTTACAAATGTTTTAATCAGAGGTCACCAACCTCCATCTGCATGTGAGATCATTCACCCTGTGTAAAGGTCAGTGACCTATGAACCTCTGACACATTGTATGACCTCACTGTCAAGTGAAGATCACGGACATCTGGTTTAAAATTATATTAAATAAAACATCATTTAAAATGTAGCCTATTAAACAGAGGTCAGGTCAACAACCTCCACATGGCAGTGAGGTCATTCACCCTGTCTGCAGGCCTATGACCTTTGAACCTTTCACACAATGTGAACCTCATTGGCCAGTGGAGGTCGCTGACCTCTCAGAATTGTTTTAAATCGTAGGTCAGGACCTCCACCTGCCTGTGAGGTCATGCACACTGTCTAAAGGTCACAGAGATGCTTATGTGTCAATGCCCTCTGAACTCTCCTCTTAACCTGGGTCGACTATTCAATTAATTATTGATGTAAGCGGTGTGTTTTACTAGGTGAAGGTGAGAGGTCAGATGTGGGCGACCCCTCCGGTGCTTCCCGGGTGCTGACCGAGGCTCTTCAGGAGGAGAATGCCTTTCTGGACTACCTCCGCTCCCTACCTCTGCCAATCAGCGCGAGCAGTAGCAGCAGCGTGGTGGCAGCCGCAGTTGCAGCCTCCGTTGCCAACAACAATAACAACAGCAGCAGCAGCAACGGCCAGCAAGGTGTTAGGGAGAGGTCTCGTCTCCTGCAGAAGAGCATGTCCCGCAGCAGCATGTCCAACCCCAAAGTTGGCCTGGACCACTTGGACAACCTCTGCAAGCTGATGGAGCAGTTGGGCGAGCTGAAGGACCAGAACACCAAGCTGCAGAGGAGGATCCAGTACCTGGAGGACATGCGGAACCTGCAGGAGATGCACAAGGAGCTGCAGGAGGTCCTGCAGGCCAAGACCAGGCAGCCGCAGCAGCCGCAGTGGGTCACATCCAGCGGGGGTCACCACCAGTCCCAGGGAAGGAAGGTCATCGATCTGACCCCGTCCACCGTGTCAGAAGGACCCTCACCGGTCACCACCCCTCATTTACACCAGCTAATCAGGAGAGGGTCGCAGGAGAGCCTGCCCACTAAGGTCAGTCACAGGTCAAAGTTCAAATATACCGTACACTGTACCCTTTTCTGACTCTAGTGTCCGGCGGAAGCGAAGCGGACGGACTCGAAGCCCAAGGCTCACCAGTCCAAGTTTCGCAAGTCCTTGATGAAGTACAGGGAAAGAAGCAAGTCAGTGGGACACGAGGACATGCCGCTGGACCCCAGGGTGGGTACAAAGTTCATTTCAATTATTACATCAGGTCAGCTGCTGGTCATTCTCTTCAGGTGCCCACGATCACGTCGGGAGCCCAGCCGATGAAGGCGAAGGTGTCCAAGTGGACCAAGGTGAAAGAGGCGCTTAAGTGGGACAAGGTGACGCCATTAGAAGGCGCCACTGCGACCATATCCTCCCCGCTGTCCAGGGTGGCCTGCAACCCATCGGAGGAGACAGTGACCAGACGCATGTCCGCCGTCCCGCTGGACAGTCCCAGGCTGACCACTCCAGAGAACAAGTCCCAGGACAGCGGAATAGGACAGCTGTCCGAATCAGGCGCCAGGTTCCTGAAGGTTCCCAACACTCCAGAGGCTGAGCTGAGCGCCAGTCCGGCCGACTCTGTCCTTAGTGGACACTCCTTCTCCATGTCCTTTTCGTCGCACCGGTCATCAAGGGTCATGCCTCCAGGCGGTACCACGGAGGATGCTGGAGCGCCTTCAGGAGGAGCAGCATCCTACTCGTCATCCTCCTCCTCTTCTGAGGACCTGCCGAGTCTGAACAGGCTCAACGCCAACGACTCTGGTGAGTATGGGCGTGACCTTTGACCCAGGGGCTCATGGAAACGAGAGTTCAGAGGCCATTGACATTCCATATCCTCGACCTTTATACACAGTGTGAATGACCTCCACCTGCATGTGAGGTCATTCACACTGTATAAAGGTCAATGAACACTGACCTTCTGACACAGTTAATTGACTTAATCGACCCAGTTTAAGACGAGAGATCAGAGGTCATTGACACATAAGCAGCCCCTTGACCTTTAGACCCAGTGTGAATGACCCCTACCTGCCTGATGTGAGGTCATTCACACTGTCTAAAGGTCAAGAATCACTGAATCTCGAGAGTTCAGAGGTCATTGACACATAACCATGTCCTTGACATTTAGACGGTTTGAATGACCTTATTGGCAAGTGGAGGTCACTGACCTATTATTAAAATGACTAAATAAGGTCAACGACATCCACTAGCCATGAATGGAATATCTCTAAATGTCAAGGACATGCTTATGTGTCAATGAACTGGATTATTGATTCAATCAATCTTCCGGATGTATTGACTCAGGTGAAGGTGAGAGGTCAGATGTGGGTAAGTAGACAACTGTGATTCTGGCTCACCAACAGGTTACCAGAGGACGTCGTCGGCAACCGACTCGGTAGGTCACTTAGAGGTGTCGAGCGTGGTATCGACGACCACCGTCGCCACCACCACCTCCACCATATCGGCCGCGACCACCGCAGACGTCACTCGACGCTCCAAGTCCCTGGAGAGCGACGACGCCAAGGACCGCAAGAAGCCGCCCAAGAGCGCCTGGGGACGCGTCAAGAACATCATCCAGACCAGGAAGGATAGCCTGAAGCGACGTCACCGGAAGAGCGTCGTGACTGGTTGCGAGGGCGACGGCGCCGGTGGGGTCAGTGTGTCCATATCGTACCCGAGTGACCAGGACGTGGAGGAGGACGAGGAGGAGGACGAAGAGGACGCTGATGAGGAGGACTATGATGCGGCCAGCTGCGACGCCAACGACGGAAAGCCGGACGATGACGAGTATGTCGTCACGCCGTCCAGTCGGAAGCGGTTGACCCCTCAGCTGACGGTGACCATACCGTCGACTGAGGAGCTGCACACGCTGGTCAGCCGGACCGCGGTGGACGACCGACCTGACGCGTCCAGGGGGGTCAGCAGCACCGGATGCTCCCCACCAGCGCCGCGACGCCCATCCAAATGGACCAAGGTGAAGAAGGCCTTCCTGACGTCCGCCAAGACGAAGGAGGAAGAGACTTCCATGTCGGCGCCGTCCAGCCCAAACAGGACCTCAATGTTTGTCTACGAAGGTCATGACCCCATCGAAGGTGTGCATCGTTCCGTTAGTGTTTCAGGAGGCGACGTCGAAACTTATCTGGGTCTTTCTTGGAGAAAATGTACAATGTACAGAAAACCCTCCATCAGTTTGGTCTGCCTTTTGGTCACCAGGAAACTTGTCTTTCCAGAAGCAGAGATCCAGAGGAACTATGAGGAGCTCCAGGTGAAGCTGAGTCAGGAGTTCCAGAAGAAGATGCACGAGTGGGACAGTAAGAGGAAGGGGTCAGGCAAGGCGGGTCAGGCCAGTCACAAAGGGGATGACCTGGCTCATGACAAGGAGTTCAGGAAGAAGATGCAGGAGTGGGAGCGAATCAAGGGCAAAGGTCAACAGGGAGGTCAAGCAGGGTCGCCCCAGACGGCCCCGGCGGATGGAGAGCGGAACCTGTCTCCTGACTTCAAGAAGAAGCTGCATGAGTGGCAGAAGATGAAGGGGGCTGAAGATGGTGGACCAACAGTGACAACGACAGCAACACCAGCGACAACAACAGTAACGACAACAACAGGCAGCAAAGGTATATCACATATAGAATTGGCCTCTAGATGTCTGTCCGCGGTGAGTCATCAGCTAGGTGCACGCAGTACCACTTTCACATGATCCCGAGAAGTTTTTTAAATGAGAGCAACCGAGTGCGCACCCACACTCGCGCAGCTCCTCGGTTGTGATGTCATATAGTAGGGGTAAGCTAACTTATGGGTTTTGGGAGGTGGCTTGTGTCCTAGGCAACCATAATTAGCCCCGCCCCCTACCTGTCGACCAATCATGATTCGATTTCAAAGGAGATGGGCGTTACGTTCTAAAACCTCAAGAATGAGATTGTTTACACCAACGCAGTTCTGCCGTCAGATATGAGAAGACCGTAACTCAATGTCCACTTCCCCTTGCGGCGAGAAAAGAAAGCAGTGGTACCAAAAGCACCCAACAGGTGGAGTTGGGATGCCGTTCCTTTTTCCCCCTTCCTCCAACGCCACCTCTTGGATGCTTTCGGTAACACTTGCTTTCTTTTCTCGCCGCAAGGGAAGTGGATATTGAGTTACGGTCCTCTCCCATCTGACGGCAGAGTTGGTAACCTAGCTAGCAGGGGGGAAATATTCCCCCACCAATCATTCTCCATTCCATACAAAAAAAACTCAGCAGGGGGCGGGGCTAATTGTGGTTGCCATGGACACAAGCCACCTCCCAAAACCCATAAGTTAGCTTACCCCTACTATAACAATGTTACAGGTATATCATAACAATGTTACGCCGAATAACATGTTGCCAGAGTTACTCCCTGTAGCCTCTGAGACCGTTGGCAACGTCGCAAACATATGCAATTTTGATTACCCGGAGAGCAGCGTTGGAAATACGTTTAGCGCTTATTATGTACCAGTACACCCACTCGCACTCGTCAGAGAGCTTACCAGCTATCATTGAAAATGTCAAGCGTGCACTCTGCGCGAACTGTGGTGCGCATTCGGTTGCGATCGTAGAAAACTCATTAATAGCGTGCAGAGAGTGCCATCTATGTGAGCGATATGGTACAACGTCTTCTATTTCAGGCAGAAGGCAAGAGAGGGCTGTGACTCACCAGGAGAGCCTCCCGCCGGACTTCAGAAAGAGGCTGGACCAATGGGAGATCTGGAAGGCTGTGTCGGGGAAGTCCCCATCGAACGTGGAGGAGCTGCAGAAGAAGCTTCCTCTGGAGTTCAACCGGAAGCTGCAGGAATGGGAGAGGATCAAAGCTCATCCGCCTGCTCCTGGGGGAAACCAATCGGGTTGCTCCTCTTCCGGCCCCTCCTCCACTCGCTCATCCCACAAAAGCAAGAAGTCCAAGAGGGAAGGGGCGGGATCTGGGGCGGGACCAGGGGCGGGGCCGGGGGAGAAGCCTAGGGAGAAGGAGCTGCAATGGCTGGAGCGAGAACTGCACAAGATCGAGCGAGAAAAGCTCAGGCTGGAGCGGGAGCGGGAGAAGTTCCTGGAGAGAGAAGCCAGGTATGTTCAGGGACTACGCGATAAGCCTATACTGCCGTCAGATGTGAGAGGACCGTAACTCAATATCCACTTCCCTTGCGGCGAGAAAAGAAAGCAAGTGTTACCGAAGGCATCCAAGAGGTGGCGTTGGGGGAAGGGGGGAAAAGGAACGGCATCTCAACTCCACCTGTTGGATGCTTTTGGTACCACTGCTTTCTTTTCTCGCCGCAAGGGGAAGTGGACATTGAGTTACGGTCTTCTCATATTTGACAGCAGTATACATTATGAGCCCCCTGTTTGTTCCAGACTGGAGAAGATGCGGGAGGCGATGAAGAACCCCCATCAGGGTCGGAAGAAGCAGGAGGTTCTGATCAAGACTTCTAGGGGAGAGTTCAGGTTCGAAGGGATCTCCCAGAAGTTCACCAAGAAGCTGTACGAGTGGGAGGAGAGACGAGGGATAGGACCAGAGTCCTCGACAATTGCACTTCTGGACCCGAACTACAGGCCCAGGGACTCAAAAAAGGGAAAAGGTGGCAGCACCTCGGCCGAGACCAGCAGGAAGCAGCAGGGTCAGAAGAAGTACCAGGAGGAGCAGCCTGCCAAAGGTGAAGTGTCGAGCGGAAGTTCCGCTGCCGGTGGCGTAGGGACGCTGACCAGATCCAAGTCTGAGAGCAGCGTGGTGGATCTGGTGGCTCTGTCCTCTGCCCAGGGACAGTCCAGGTTGTCCCTTGCTAGGCTTCAGGAGGATGCGGACAGCCAGGCGGACACCCTGCAAGGTTAGTGTCAAGCCCAGTGGCGCCAATGATGACCTGAAACGCGGAACTGTTTCAGAAGCCAGAGCCGCGTCCGAACCACACTTGTCGAAGGATGACGCAAGGAGTCAGCGTCAACCATCGCCGGAGACCTCACCCTCGATGACGGACGACACGTCGCGGACTCTTGTATCTGACGCACCATCCGGACGCATGAAGGAAGTATCAATATTCAGCTACGCGCCGTCTGAGATAACCAAGCTGATAGACTCAACAAGCAGGTGAGTCCACCTCTCACGTTCTGGTAGGTGCGTCACTTACGCCGAAAGCGGTTTCAGCGGAAGTGACGAGGGAGACGCCAAGGTGCAACGCAGCGAATCGGTGCGGACCGAGTCATCATACAAGCTGATTGAAGAGAACATGTCGCTTCTGGACAAACTCAAGCGGAAAGAGGACATATGCAGGTCAGGTCTGGGGGGGGTCCTCTCCCGGGAAAAAAAATTGTCAACATTCAATTTTGCAGAAAACTGGAATCCGAGATGGAGTCGCTCGGGGACAGTCTGGTAGACGTGGAGAGAACTCATCAGAAGGAACTAGGTACGCATGCACTAGGTGAATTTTTTATGAGCGCAACCTAGTGCGCAACACACCCCGCGCAAAATTGTTTCCAACATTACGCTTGATGGGGTAACAATATGGCCAAGGCTCGGGAACGAACCTTAGAGGCTACCGGTGTGGCTTTGACCCCCGAGGAGTAAATGGCAACGTTGTTGTCGGAACAATGAACTTGCGCGAGTGTGGGTGCGCACTAGAGAGGCTCCGAGTCTGGCTTCAGGTCGTCTCTGATTGGCTGGAGTAATTTTGGACTGTTTACGTGTCTCATGGAGGCCGCTATCTTGCGTAGCTATGGAAATAGTGGCAGGCTCTGACGTCACGGTCGACTCCGATTGGATGCAGCCAGAAGGCCTGTGCTACTCCAGCCAATCGGAGTCGACCGTGACGTCAGAGCCTGCCACTATTTCCATAGCTACGCAAGATGGCGGCCTCCATAGGTCATGTAAACAGTCCAAAATTACTCCAGCCAATCAGAGATGACGCGACTTGAAGTCGTCGTGGAGTAGGGGCCTACCTTGTTGTCGGAATAATGAACTTGCGCGAGTGTGAATGCGCACTGGGTTGCGCTAGTAAAAAAATCATTGCATCATACATAAAATTGGCTCGGATATGCCTCGGAGGCCAGAGAGGGAGGATTGCGCCATCTATGTGAGAGACATAGCATTATGTGGACAATCGGGCGTCCGGACAGGGTTTCCAAGTTTTGACAATTGCAAAACTAGTAAAAGCCACTACTAATTGACATTTTGGATTGATTTCAGAGCGACTCAAGCTGAAAGAAAATGGCGCGGGTGGCACAACCAGTTCCAGCCAATCGACAGCACTATCTGAGGGTAACCAAAAGGTGGTGGAGCAACTGAGATGCCGGATACAAGAGCTGGAAACGAGAGGAAACACCCTTAGAAAAGAGAGGGAATCCCTGCAGGTATATACACACGATTTGTGTGTGTGTGAATGTGAGTGCCTCATTCGGCATGCTGGTTCCCCCATAACCAATCGCAGAGAGGCGCACAACCGGGTGTGTATTTTGTCCTCTGGCCAAGGATGAGGCTGGGGAACACCCTCTGGCAATTTTCCGCCACGTTTTCTGCCAGGATAAAGTTCAGCTTCGACCACTCCCATGGTTCTTCTGCTTATCAATTGTTCAATTAGAAGACATTGAAATGCGGAACTATCACTGATACACCAATGTTCTCTACAAACTGTGCTGCGAACTGATTTAAATTATGAAAATTAAATTTGAAAATAGTTATTTTAAAATCCTACATTTAAAACATTAAGTTGGTTTAAAATGGTCGTATTTGTGGCAAAAATGTGTAACATCTTGTATGCCAGTCCCTTCAGAGTAGACAGGAAGGCTTGGGTCTAAAATAAGTCTTAGCAGGCTGGGGGTGGAGGGTCTAACCTGGCAAGGTTTCAGGGAGGCCCGGAAGTTTATGCGGTAAGTCTGCGTCACTGATGAGCTCTGTTTACGGTGGTCCCTTTGCTTTGGTTGATGGAGGGTGGGGGAGGGTAGTAAANGTTGATGGAGGGTGGGGGGAAGTAAATGAGGGGGGCAATCACAAGATTCAAGTGGCGTGAACCACTCCAAGTGTTTGAGGACACTCTTCCAGATATCTCAACCTCACTCGATATCACGCCACTTATATTGGCAACACTTGCTAGAAGGCGGCTTCCTTTGATGCTCGAGGAAAAGAAGAAGAAGAAATCAGTGAGTCCTGGCGAGAACTCAAGTCCCACTATTTTTGTGATAAATTTATTTCAACTGAGACGCAGCAACAATATTCTCCAAAGTGATGGGTGGTGGGCTCAAATGGGTGCAAAATGAGTACACAACATACTCTAATTATTTTTCTGTATTTTGTCCAGAATTACTTTGAGCAGCACAGTGAGCAACAGGCAGCATTGGCCCAAAGCCTGGTGGCCAAAATGCGTCAGTTGCAGGAGGCCAACCACTCTGCTGTCGATGGCAGCAAGAGAGCGACCTGCACGACGTCCACGTCCACTGGAAGGTGGAGGCGAGGGGAAGACGATGACGAAGAGGAGGAAGAGGAAGAAGAGATGGAGGAGATGGAAGATGACGAGGACGACGAGGAAGATAGCTCATGTCAGAACAAGAAGAAGGACGTGGCCATTGTCCAGCAGACGTCTCTCTCCAGAATCAGGCAGATTTCTTCAGAGCTCCTGCAACAGGTCAGTTGCAGCAACAATATTTGGGCCATAATCTGTACACGCATGCGTTGACTCTGCTAACCAAGGCGTGATTGGTCATTTCAGATGAGGCAATGAAAAGCTTTGGCTTATTGTTTTCAATTACTACACAATATGATGTTGAGTAGATTCTTCCTTCTTGCATACCTGTACCACCAAATCACTCCTCGTCAACACTCCCAAGTAGATGGCACTAACTCCGGATGTAATTTTTTTCAGGCTCAGAGACTGGAACTGGCACTGATGGAGAGAAATAGAGAAATTCGTAGCCTGCGATTGGAGTTGAGGGATAGACAAAGGGAGAGCAGTGCGGCACAATCGCGGGCAGTCGCAGGCGGTAGGAGAGTACCGCTGTCATACTGCACCAACAGGAGGTATTGGGCTTCTGCAGACGGGGTCATATGCAGCCGGTCGAAACCGAATGAGGTCAGTTTTGCAGTGGTTTGTGGTGAAGGTCTGTGTCTGCTACTGTCCGATTGTTATTTTCAGGACCAGGATGATGTGGGACATGAGGATGGTCTGCAGAAGTCGGGGTTGATGCATCAGGAGTCGCTTGAGATCGCCCAACTACCTTCAGCCCTGACCAATAAAGTGCAGGAACTCAAGCAGGAGCTGGTGCTTCTCTGCTCCTCCAGGGCAGGTACACCACAGTTGCTGGGAACAATCAGTAGAAATGAAAGTTAAAATGTTCCTCGTCGCAGGTATGGACGACTCTAAAAAGAAGGAGGCGAGCTGCAGCGGTGGTGGTAGCACTCAAACGGTGACCAAAGGCGTGTACACGGTACCGTCCAACTCGGACGAGCTGTGCACCACGTTCGTCGTCAAAGTTCGTAAGCCTTCGGTCAAGCACGATCCGGACGCCTTCATCGAGTCCACCAGGTGTCACAAAGAGGTAAGTACATTGTTAATAATTGTTGTATATATTGGCAAATATTTGTTGCAATCCACGCAGGGCCTGGGAATGGTGATGGAGGACGAGACGGCTTCCTCATCCAGGAAATCGTCCGAGGAGGTCCAGATGATCCTCCTTCCTTGTCCCAGGAAGCGATCCTCCGTGGTCTCATCCTCCGAGGACGAGCGGGCCTATTCGACTGACCGAGAGAGCGCCAAGGACACCGAGAGCGACGATGACGACCCGGAGTCGGACAAGATGACCAACAAGGACGTGCAAGTCGGACAGGACGTTAACAACGCAGGAGATCCAGACTCTGTGTATGTCTTCACTCTCAAGCCATCCACCAGCAGCAAGAGGCCTGACGACTCGTCTGAAGGGGACAGAAGGAAGCCGGACGACGACAGGTAAGTCCATGGAGTGCACCCAAGTCAAGTGTAAGCCCAGCTAATTCTTCGCAAAGACTGACTTACCCATCTGGGGAGGACGAGGTGGCGTCGGCTAAAAGCGACGAGACCCTGACCATCGTCGCCACCGACGATGAGAAGCCGTCTGACGCTGGACTGTACCATGCCAGTCCAGCGATGGTCGAGGAGATGTCCAAGTCAACTCCGGATCAGGAGGAAGAACCGTCGCAACAAGTAGTGCTGAGGAGGGACAACAGCTTGAGACGACCCCAACCGTCCGAACGCGACGTTTCGGGCGACTACAGCAGCACGAAGGACATGCGTTTCGCACGTACCTTCTCGCAGACTATATACGACGACGAGGAGCCGTCGTGCGGCGGCGGAAAGGTCAACCCTCTGGTGCCAACAACACGCTGCATCTTCTCTCCTGTGCACCAGGATAGCCAGGGCCAGGCCAGCAGCGCCATCAGCATGCTGCTCAAGTCCATCAGCCAGGAGTCCGAATGCGGCGGAGACAGCTCGGCCACGCCTCCAGTCCCGCAGTGGCGACGCAGGCCCGAGCCGGCGCCACAATCGCCTCTAGTTGGCCGTCGAAGGTATATTCCGACCTCCCACCGTCAATGCTGCCATCGAGGGGTTATTAACTTACTTATTTTGCGTACACGGACTGCCAGGACTACCCAGGCTTCCATCGGACTACCTCTCTAGAGTCTAAACTCTAAACTAACCTCGGACTACCCCTACCTTTGGACTACGTACCTCGGACTAATTACTAAGGTGTACACGGACTATCTCAGACTATCCTTGGAGTACCCCTGGACTATCATGTACTAACCCAGACTAACCCGAGGACTATATTTGGACTCCACCTGGACTAACCCAGACTAACCCGAGGACTATGTTTGGACTCCACCTGGACTAACCCGGACTAACCCGAGGACTATATTTGGACTCCACCTGGACTACCCCGGACTACTTACTAAGGCGAACACGGACTAACCTTAGTAAGTACAGTAGTATGCCAAGGTAAGTCCGGGGTAGTCCAAGGATAGTCCGGGCACAACTTAGTTACTAAGCCTTAGTGACTAAGGTGTACACGTACTAACTCGGACTATCCTTGGACTACACCTGGACTACCGCCGGACTACCTCGTCCGGACTATCCTCGGTTACACCTACCCTTGGACTACTCCGGACTACCCCCAGACTACTCACTAAGCCTTAGTGAGTAGTCTGGGAGTAGTCCAAGGATAGTCCGGGTTAGTCAGAGTTAGTCCATGTAGAGTACACCTAGTGACTAAGGTGTACCTGGACTATCCTTGTATCGATACTACCTCGGACTACCCCGGACTACTTACTAAGGTGTATGCGGGC
Organism: Catajapyx aquilonaris; assembly: GCA_000934665.2. Classification (NCBI taxonomy): domain Eukaryota; kingdom Metazoa; phylum Arthropoda; class Diplura; order Dicellurata; family Japygidae; genus Catajapyx; species Catajapyx aquilonaris. Next base: position 53,619 of record JYFJ02001084.1, read on the forward strand.
TAACTCTGACTAATCCGGACTACCCCTGGACTAATCTGGACTAACCTCGGACTACCTACTAAGGTGTACACCTAGGGCCCCTAGTCTGATGACCCGGGGTAAGCTATCCCGGGGGCAGTCACCATGGCCACATATGTAAAAGGATAGCAGTAAACAACCAGTTACCCCAGGGGGCAAGCTACCCCGGGTCACCAGACTATATACTCTAGTGTACACGGACTACCAGGACTATCCCCGCGGACTATACAGCTACCCTCGGACTATCATTGGAATAGCCCTAGCCCGGACAACCTGAGGTGTACCCGGACTACCCTTAGTGAATAACCTTTCGGCTGCCCTCTTCCAGTGTCCGTTCTTCGCAGGTTGCCGGAACCGAACCGAAAGCTGAGCTGGGAACCGTTCGTGTCGCAGTCGCCGTTTCTGGAGCGGAAAGAACGCAGCAACCAATCGTGCTCGCCGTCGTTTCCGCGTCGCTTTTCTGACAAGTCCTGCCTGTCGCCGTCGCTGGCAAGACGCAAGATGGAGCAGAGGGTTCCGTGGATATCCCAGCATATCCTGGAGGAAAGAGGCGGAGGAGGAGGAGGCGAGATGAGGGGGGAGACGCCGGTGTCCACACCTACGTTCTCGACGCCCCCGACGTCGCCGCCGACCACCCCGTCGCCTGCCAGCAGTCGGAAGAAGAAGGAGACGTCACCCAGCGTCCGTCTCATGGTGGCCAGGTACAACCAGAAGCTGACTGAGCAGGAAGGGGTCGCGGCTGGAGGGGGAACCAGCACTCCGGAGAGCAGGTCACCCATCTGGAGGTCACCAGTCGCCGAGAGGAAGCTGCTGCCCGGATTCAGCGTCAGAGCACAGATGGAGCGGTACCAGGTACGACCAAATCTGCTGTCCCAAGGAGAAACACCCTATCTTCAAAACTAGTATGGACGAAGGATGGAGATATGGTGTTTCTCCTTGGAACGGCAGAAATGCCCAAACGATCTCCAAAACAGGTGATGTAAACCACTGCTGTCCTTGCAGGAAGAAGTACGTAAGGCGTTGGGCAGGTCAGAGGTCGGGGAGGGAGTTCAGAAGTCGGCCAGTGCAGGGATCATCAAGTCAGCGGTCAACAGCCTGAAGCTTCTGAAGTCATCGAGCGCCGGAAGCGTTCCAAAATGCAGCAGCAGGGAGGACAACAGCACAGTACTGCCAGATCCAACGCCGGCCCAGCAGGATGACCTCGAGGTCACGCTGGGGGTCATCAAGGAGAGCAGCGAGGGAGAGGTCACGGCACCGTCGCCTGCTAGACTGGACTCATCCGCTTCCATTGACGCCACGTTGCAAGTAGGTTTCGGCCTAATTAAGGTCATAATTGGCATGTCACGTGTACATGTCCCGTCTAGGCGTACTTGTCCCGGAAGAGCCCTGTCCCGACTGAGGAAGGCCCGCCTCCTCTGAGCCCAACATCGTGCCGTCTTCGAGCCTTGAAACTAAAGAAGGCACGAGACGAGTTCCTCCACGGACCTCAGAGGTCATCCCCAAGCCCCAAACCGGATGACCAACCGGATGATGCGGCCACTTCCGCCGTCCTCCGGATCAGACCATCCGGAAGTGGGTTGTTCCGACAAAGGGCAGCGGTCAGCAAGAGTGAGCAGCCGGAAGGTCGGTTAAGCCAGATCAGCATGGGCAGCGAGTCCAGCTTCGATGATGACCTGACCTGCGCTAGGGATGGGCTGGTCAAGTCCGCCAGCCTCGGGGTCATAGGTCAGACAATGGGTGTTTTATAAGGTTGTTTTTTTTGGTGTAACTGGTCATTGTCACAGGTCGCGAGCGGGTCATGGCCGAACCTGGAGGGGTCAAGTCCTCATCGTTGCAAAGAGATCCGGAGCCCCAGCCGGCCAAGAGGTCAGGGTTCTTTGACCTGGCGGCCAGGTTCAAGGTCAAGTTCAGGAGGAAGGAGCCGAGGACCAGCATGAGCACAGTGGCCAGGTTGTGCAGGCAGAGCCTCATGGTGGATATATCTGCCCCGAGGCCGCCCCCGGAGCCTTCGTCCAAGAGCTACCCGTCTTCTCCGCTTCTGCTGGACAGGCCGGCCAGCAGTAGGCAGCAGGGTGGCCAGCAGCAGCCGGCCAATCAGGAGCAGCCTCCCGCCGCTCCACCCAATAAGGGAACAAAGAAGAAGGACTTCTTCCCATTCTAGCGCGCCAGACGCGATCGAAACGCGATCGCGATGATGCGAAGCGGATGAGAGTCGTTTGGCTCTCTAGTGTAAATGGAGAGCTCGAGACGCGTTCCAGCCGTGTCTGAGCGCTTCTCGAACGCGTTTACACTATGGCAACTTCGGACCTCTAGTGCGTAAAAGGCCCGTTTACACGACGCCATTTTGTTAGAAACGGCATCGTGTAAACGGGGCCAGATTGTTGTGAAAGTTAAGTTCTAATCAAGACTAGTCATGAAAAACGTGTGGTGCTGAATGGTGTGTGACATTGTTGCAAGAGACATTGTTGGAGGAAACAACAGTTCCTCCAATTTCTACTCCCAACCTACTCTTTTATCTCTTCCATTTTTACACGTCTTATATAGTTTCAAGTATAGCAATAAAAAGAGGGATTACGAGCAGTCCAACCTTTGCGCACCCACTTCCAAAAATTCCTTGTAAGTCGCATTAACCCAGAAAGATTTCCATCTGTTGGAGGGAGAAGAGAAATGGCCAGTGTTCCGGTTGCGTGATCCGGTGTTGCAGGCCCCCGGAATCTCCCCTCCAACTAGTCCCCCTTTGCCCATATCAATATGGGTGAAATTCAGGCCTTTAAAGAGAACGAATAAAGTGCTCATGACCTTCTTATTTGCAGGCCGTACAGTGCTCACTATAATGTCACGGTCCGTCGCTACAATGTTTCCTAATTATTCCTTAGCAGGGACATCATATTGGCTGAAGTCTGTGCCTCAAAATATGTTTGTCCGCGGTGAGTCATCAGCTAGTATATGTAGTACCGCTTTCCTCCGCATGACCAGTGGCAGCAGTATCAGGGAGCACATACTACATTAGAGGCGCAAACTTCTGTGGGCGCCTTTGATGTTCGCGCCTCTCTGGGGCCGTTGCCAGGACTAGCGGCCATTTTGAAGCGTGGGTAACGCCAACGAGGTATAAATAGGGTACAGACAAATATAGGGCCCGCCATCTTTGGTGGTTTTGGCGGCCATGGCAAGAATGGCGGCAAGAACACGCGCGAATCAAAGAAGGCGGACCCTATTTTTGCATGTACCCTATTTATACCTCGTTGGCGTTACCCACACTTCAAAATGGCCGCCAGCCTTGGCAACGCCCCAAACAGAGAGACGCGGAATTCAAATGTTTGCGCCTCTTATGTAGTATAATATGCTCCCTGGCAGTATGTAGAGAGGGACTATGCGCCATCTACGTGAGGGATGTGGTACTACGTCGTGGACCCGGGCAGTGTTGCCAAGTTTTGACCTACTATTTCTTTATGAACTGATGTCACGCTCCGTCACGACATCAAGTTGGCAGCGTATCGACATGGATATCTTCCGCAACTGGGTAATTAGTCGAGTGTTTCGTGCCGCTGAGGTCATTCAGACTGCAAGTAATGCCTTCTTGCCGCAACGAATGAATGAGCGTGTCTGCTGTTAGCTGGACTCTAAAGAAATCGATGCTTCTTACGACACGTCCCCCCCTTTCTCTCTCGATAGTATGGGAATAATAATCCTCCCTTCCCCTTTGATGAAGGGGGTGGGAGGGAAGAGTGCAATTATCCCTCCCATGCAGCATATATACAGCAGGGTACGGGCCAAGGTGGGCGTACCTTCGAGCCTTGGTCTGTACCATGGAAATCTCACCACCTGGTGTACTACCCGTAGCACCTATTTTTTTTTCATGTTTCATGTTGTGTTTTTCTCTAGGAGGCTCCTGGAGTATCTGACACTACTTCACTAATTACACGCCTGGAGTAACGTCACGCACGTAAACTACTCCACAACCCGATACTTACATTGTGCTTACTCCACCCATCGATTTTCGCAGAGGATTTTTGCCGCTTTTTGTGCATACAACTTGCCAAATGAGAGGGGCAGTCCACTTGTTCCACCCTTGACGGTTAATTAAACACAGGTAGCAACTTTCGTGAGAAGCCAAGTCCCAAACGGCACCTCGACAACGCTCCTTGCCAACCAGACGTGGAAGTAAAAACTTCTGAAAGTGATTGAAAATGCTCTTAAAATAATGCTGGAACAGTTCATTGCCAAAGTTCAAGTACAAAAGGAGGGAAGGAAGAGAAGGTGTGCTCTGACAAATTGTGTGTAATTGTCATATACTATTAGCGGACTTACATTGCCGAATTTTGGCAACACTACTTGCCACCCCCACCCTTGGACGTAGGACGATAGGCCAACACCAGCTAGCACATAGGCTCTCCTGCACACTCCTGCCACTCTCAGGGAGACAGTAGTACTACATGCACTTTGGTGATGAGTCACCGCGCTGACAAAGTCAATCAGGGCGCTATACTACCTTGTCCTCTAATTGTTGAACGGGGAAAGTAAAAGCTATATGGCAACTTCTACCTACGATAGGTAATGAGTCAACTTGTTTACAGTGTGGAGTCACGTATTGTGAATTCTGCAACTTATATCATGATACTAGGCACAAACTTGCCAAAATTAGGCAAGAAATGGCGAAAGTGGAAAGAGAGAGAGACGCGAACCAGGCAGCGACATCCGACGGCGAAGTACCGAAGTAAGACGGTGCGGAGGTTGCGCCCGCGGCCGGAACGGCGTGTATGGGAACTTCGTGGTGGTAGTTTTTTTAAGGCGTCGGCGTTTTTTTTTTTTGCGTTTTATCAATTCCCTGGACACTATTACCAAAAAACTTAAGTTTATTGCAAATATAGCAAACGCTGGCTAAATTTTGACATTACTTCCGGTGCTGTAGGCCGTACACAGCGGAAGGAATTGCCATCACAGTATGTATTAATCATATAGCTGATACGAAAAATTCCCCACATATAATATTTATATGTGGGGAATTTTTCATATCATCTATATCGTCGTATAAAAGCAAATTAGAGAAAATATTCAATAATTGAGGATTTTCTCTAATTAGCTTTTATACGACGACCAGACCAGACTACTGCTAGTTGCTAAGGGCTGTCGCCTGCAAATTGTAACTGAGTCAACACTGTTTGTGTGTCTTGCCTGAAACATGCATTATCTCCCACCCAACCCACCTAACCTGCGACATGCCAGGCGTATAACGGACCTATAAACATAGCATGTGATAATAGTGTATAAGACCTGTAATGACAAAACAGAAATAATAATACCTCGTGAATTGTGCCAGGTGCAAGTCGCGACCATGTCATTACTATAAGTTGGCAACTAAGAAAAGAAATGAAGCAAAATGGGAGGTGGGGGAGGGGGGTGGGGAAGGTAATATCGGATAAAATGTCTGTCTGACAGGCAGGCAGGAGTGCCAAGTGAATAATGCAATATCAAGTGCGCTAAGAAGGCGACGCTACACATCAAAAGCACTTTGTGTCGCGACTAATGTGCAAATCAATGCCGCACTCGACAAATTGATCATACTGGAAGTCTTGGAAGAGTATTTATGCCAACAAAAAAATTCTTCCCGCTGATATCGCGCTTTGCCATAGGCTACACATAGTTACTGTACCTTGAAAATGTATTAAGTAAGACATGCAATATGCAACTATCATCCCACAGTACCGTAAAACGGATGAGATTGTACCAGTGGGGTGAGATTGTGCCAACGCATTTCTTGGACAACAGTGCGCCATACCGCGAATTTTACACGTCATTTCCAACCTCGACCACCTCTCAATGTGCCTAAATTCGCTGCCACAGTTGTCCAAAAAATGTCCTGGCACAATCTCACCCCGTTTTACAATATATACTGTAGAATTGGCAAGATGTAACTCTGTCCCTACACGCGGTGACTCATCACATAGGTGCATTTGGTTACTATAGTTGCCGCTTGGTGGTAGTATAGTGTGGAGAGAGGGTGGATGAACGCCATCTGGTTGTGGCATATTGCACTACGTCCGTTTGGGAGGCGGGCCGGGCAGTGTTGCCAAATTTTGTGAACGGGTTAATTAGCATGTAACACCTGTACTTACAGAAGGCAGTTTCTGCCAATGTATACAGTCGTGATATCGAGCAACAAAAAAAAGTGCGACAATTAGTGTAATGATGATGAGGTAGGAGCGAGGGTTAAGCAGGCGTGAAACTCTCCGTGTAAATAACGCTGCGATTCATCCATGCGGTAAAAGCGCGTCTGCCTGAAGGCGGAGTTGGTAAAAACAACACGGGTTGACACAGCACATGCTGATTGATCTAGCCTCAAAGGGATCTAGGGGGGGAAAAGAGTGGGGGTTTCCCACCCACCCACCCACCCACCTGCGGGCTACACAAACGGACCAATGAAAAGGCAGCTGGGAAACCAACCCACACCTGCACACACGCTGGTCATCCAGTCACTCAGGTGTACTGGTCAGGAGAAGTGACTGGACATCACCTCCAAGTGCCAGCCAAACCATGTGCTCCGGACACGTGACCCATGACCCAGGGAGGACCAGGTAGCCAAGGGTCAGCTTGCAGTAAGGTCATCCCTCGCTATTTATTTCCTTCTCTCGGGTGTATTTTATTCGCACAACATGCTTAGGATCGATGCGTATTGATGCGTGCAAAAAAAAGCGAATTTTTTGTTTGGAATGCTTTTTGAGTTCCGGGAAGCCGTTTGAGTCATAGACCTTTGAAGTGTTGAAGAGTGACCTCGATGCAGGTCACGGCTATTATTAGTCGCTTGCACCAACGGGGATTCCCCCCCGGGTGACAAAGCCGCTCTGGCGTAATTGTTCAACTAGGGTTTTTCCAATGCCGCCAAAAGGTTTCGCGAGCTCGACGTAAAACAGCGAATTATTTGCAATTTATGAAGTGCCAAAAACAATTTTTTTTTCTGGCGGCACAATGTGAGAGAAAACCAGTAATATTGTTGATAATATTCACTATCATTCGTACAGCTATAAACAGTCTGTATTCTAAGGGCCGGTTGTATTAAATCTTAGTAGTGAAAATTTTGCAAATTTTTCGTAATGCGAAATCTGGCAAAAAATTATTTATTACCCGTCATGCAACCCGAGATTACTATTTAGTTTTAAAGATACAAGTAAACGGCTATGAAAGCTGTCTTTTCGGAAAATATTGCCAAAATAGTATGGCCGGTTTATGGACACAAAATTATGACTATAAAATCTTCAATTATCTTTACATACTTACACAGTACAAAGCCTTTGCACACACAACTAGATCCTAGTTTTTAGAATTATTGCTGGCAAACTGTAGAAACACAAATAGCCTACACATAGGCAATACTATTGGATTGTTGGTGAACGGGAATATTGTTAACCAACAATTCAAATATTATTGCCTATGTGTCCATACTTTTGGGTCACCCTGTATAATATATTATTACGATAAATATTCTCTTTTTTTGCGTATGTAATGCTACGTGCAGATTTTGGCCAACTTTGTGCCCTTGACAGTGTTCCTTTTGCGAGTAGTGTAAGTCACAAAGGGAGATGAGAGGACGTATAAGGTGAGTCAATTGCGGCTTAATATTGATAAGTCCTAGGCAACAGCGCAGTAATGGTCAGGCGCGCATTGCGATCGAGCATTGCAAGCCTTATGCACACGCACATCACGTCACGATCGATTCCGAGCCTTAGGGAACTGGTCAGCCGCATTTTCCCTTCCTCTACCCACAAACACCCACGCAACATCATCATTATTTTTCATCTCAGAATATTATTCGGGACAACCTTATGTCACCAATTGTGGTCCTAGTACCCCCCAAAAAATCGCGCAGCAGGCTTGCTAAAAAAAGGAAATTGGCGACTGCCCTCCGTGTCTTAATGTCCCGTAACGACCTGCAATTTCCACGAAAATTCGAGTCGTCGCAGGACCCACTCGGGCCATTAAGCAATGACCGGACGCCCGTCATTTTTAGCCGGGACTGGACCAATAAGCATGCACCACACTCTGCCGTGATCGGACACTTCACTCGATAGTCGCTACAGCTAAAGCATGTGCGAACTTTCCTTCAGAGAAAATCTCAATATTAATATCGGTGCAAAAATTCCTCGCTTAAATTAGATTATACTGTACACACAAAGTGGTGCAATGCCCATATCTAAAAGGGGGGACAAGAGTTATGGATTGTCTTCTGAACCAACGATTGATGTCAATATGCTGCATGATTCATGAATGAATGGACTCAAGAGGAATATTTTCCTTTAAATTGTTGAAGGTCAAATTGCGCCTGACTGGTAAGCAGCAGGATGGGACAATCCAGCCTCTTGGGTTGCGCATCTCACAGGATAAGCCACGTGTCTCTTAAAAATGGGGCAGTCACAGGCTGCTGAACAGGGTGAATCAAAATAGTCGACATCAACAACCACTTTAGAGGAGAATCAGAATTACGCTGAGAGAGTGGACTTGCAGACCCTGTGCAATTACAGGTGTAATTGTTCACATCATGCATGCACATACATTTTTTAAAAAAGTGGCAAGGGACATAGCTGGGCTGTAGGTATAAGCAAACCCGCATTGAATTTATGGCGCGCGTGATAAGAATCGTGGTGTGAGAGACAGACACGACTCAAAACGGTCGAGTCGTGAGGGGGTTAAAAATGCAGTTAAATGATAGAAGCCGTTGGTAGGACGTCATGTGTCAAGTGGTGTCAAGAGAGTCATGCATATGTGTGGTTGGAGGGGAAGGGGGGAGGTATTGTCGTGACAGAAGACCCCTCTTTTCTACATTATGAGTGGATTGGGATGGGTCGTGGTGGAGGTTAAAAAGAGAGGCTTGCGTGTCATCCCTGCCAAAACCTGGAAGTCTTCCATGTCCAAAAAACCGAGCAGAGAACCCCCCTACCATCCAGCCATCCACAGACAAGAGTCCTTCAATGGGGAAGGACACCTGAAAACGATTCCAAGTAGTATCATGGCCTGATGCACGACACAGGAATAAGAGGGCCTTCCTTAGTTCATGCTGGGCGGGCACTCTTTCAGGTCATTTTGGCTTATTTCCATGCCTGCTGCTGGGCTAGGAAGCCATACAACCAATCGAAATATATCATTCGCATTAATCTGGACAAACGAACAAACAAACTTTGCATACATGGGAGCGGTACGCAAAAAAAAACCCGCATTTGATGATAGAAGCAAGCCACTTTGCACACTTGTTCCTAACAACATTGATGGGTATGAAATGGAGCAATGTAGAAACGTGTGTAGAAGCAAACAAACTACTGTATTTGCATTATCATATCATACTACTAATCCGCTTATTATCTCTGTCCGTGTATACATGTCCGTGTTGACTCATCGCCGAGGTATAGTAGTTAACCGTAGTTTTCGCCTTCCCAGTTCAACAATTAGAGGACAGACAGAGTGGGACTCACTTCAATGAAGGCGAGACACATCCTGGTTATAGCACCAGGGTGGGCTTTGTCCGCGCGGTGACTCATCACCAACGTGCATGCAGTTACCACGTGGAGTGGGAGCAGCGTGTGCTCCATCTGGTAGTGGCATATTGTACTACATCTAAGTGGAGGCGGGCCGAGCAGTGTTGCAATATTTTGGCAAGGAGTTCACTACTAGCATTTACAGATTATATATATATTTTTAAATTACATATTTGCTGAAAGCCCTGGAAAATGTTTTGAAATACCGCGGTACATTCGTATAACAACTTACTTTTACACATCGCAGATTGACTTGCAGGAAATGGCACCATTGGCCAAAGATAAGCTTCTGAATGAATGGGCTGGAGTGGTGGTGGGGGGGCATGTTGGCAGAATCGCCCCCCCGCCAAACCCCGCTTTTTCGCAAGGAGGGTGATGCCTGGGGGTATATCCTGAAGTGGGCGGCTCCATTCAGTGCTTTGCCCAAACTGCTGGGTGGGTGGGTGGCCGGCCATGATGGGGGTGGGAAAGTTTAAAAAAGAAAGAAGAGAGAGAAAAAAGAGAGAGAGAACCGGGAAGGGGAAGGTTAGTCCATTCTGAAAGGCACACACCTTCCTCTCCCTCCAAATTTTCTCAAGGCCGTCCGTCGCGCTAATTCTGCACCTGACGCCTAAATCCATTATCCGATCGAACTTTGCAAATTTACAGTGTCCAAAATGTACACTACCATGCAAAATGATCGCCTCTCCTGTCCATTAGTAGGGCCATTCATGAGCTGCGATATTTATTTTTCATTTTTTCAAATAAAATTTTTTTTTAAAAAAGAGAGCTTGCACGATCATGACGAAACACTGTGTAAGGTTTTGCACTATATTTGCAGCACCTGCAATTTAACGTTAGTTAAATGAAAGTTGCAGGTACTGTAAAAGTATTTCATCAAAATATGAAATACTTATCTCGAATGTACATCAGGACTTACTTAAAAATAAACAATAAGGCAACTATTTTTACTCTAATCCGCACCCTTGAACTTACATGTTAGCTTTTTTTTTTTGCTGATAATCGCTTTAATCATGAACTACAACACATGCAATGTACCACATGTTTTTTTTAAATATCAGATTTAAGATAAGTTTATTTTCTCCACCGCTACCTTCTAAACTTAGCCATCTCATAGTTTAAATTAAAACTACATAGTAACTTGAACTTTACATAAGAAAAATGCAGGGTCGATTGGAGGGATGCATACTTTGGCAGGATCTTTTATGTCTTGTGGTGGATGCCAATAATCTCGGTAATGAGTCTTCAGATACCAAAATAATGACACCCCTACATTGGTGTCAGGGAGTTCACTTTTACTTAATGAGTAAATGTTTACAGAAAGCAAAAAAAAGCTTCATAAGCAAACATTTACTCGTGAAGTTACTTTTAAATCCCTATACTGTCCACATTGAGGATTGAGCTGGAGGAAGGGCAGAGTCTTTCTTTATTCTTATGAAGGAAGTAAAAATATGTACCTGATAGAGGCTGCAATGCGGAAGTAAGCCTATACAAAAATATGCCTCGTTCATCATTCAACTCTGACCCTGAAGACGCAGTTACTGCCAAATGTGAGTCTATATTTATAGGCGGTTATTGTGTGCTTTATACCGCAGTCTATGAAGGTCGGATTCTCAGGACATGAAATCGGGTAATCATCGCAATTAAAAAGAATGTGACTGCGCCTTATACTTGGAAGGGATGGTTTATTGCGTGTTTACCGCGATTGCATGGAGCATCGCAACAAAAATATTAGTTGTAGACCATACCTTTTAGTGTTACGCATTGCGCTATACGTGAGCAAAAATAGGAACTGTCGTACTCCCAAAAGTCGTTATCGCAAACCCCGGCAGACTTTTACTTAATAATTCATGGATAATGATGTATGATAGCTCGCGGACAGTTAACTTATGTGTAAATTGTAAATCGATGACTGGTTGCTCCACGACTGCTTTTATTTTCTCTATCCAATAACGGATTGTGCGATATGAAGAAAAAATTCGCGGCATCAAAACGCCTCTTACACCATGCCTCAAAGTGCAGGCTTAACAGCTGAACCCACTTGCTCATTACCCCCGTTATTCATTTGACCTATAGTAAGTTATTCAGTCTTCTATAGGTTTGAGAAAATAGAGCCATATTTCCCTATAACATTTGCTCATTATGCGTTAAATACGTTAATCCCATTTGTATCCTTCTAGATTAGCAACCTCCAAGCGTAACACCAATTAAATTCCTCAAAATCACCTTAATTACAGTAAAACCCTACTTAAACCAACGTAATGTTTCACCAAGTAAGTTTGAAAGTCCGAGTTAAAGTTCTTTAACTGCTAAATCTGCAATAAATAACACGACAAAATAATGCACTTTATTGTTTCTTGCAGGGAGACGTAAACATAACAATCATAGACAGTTTATTGCATATTTACAATCGAAAATACTGTAATACAAAAAATTTCAAATAATTTTGCAATACCAATAATATGCAGTTGAATATGTCAAAAATATTTATCTAAAGTATGTCCGGTCTTACCATTAAATGTGACAGTAATTACTTGCTCGTTAACTGTTTAATGTACTTTTATTCAGTTACTTATTGTTATTTTGTCGTAATTGCATATCTTCTGTTAAAAAGCTATTGATCCAAGAACTTCGTGATCGTAATTGTTACAACTACTCCAAAATTAATAGCCATGATCAAGAAGCTGTTTTCTCTTTTTTTTGTTTGTATACATCATTGCCAATCATGCAAGGGACCATAACCGAGCATGATGGTCAAGCGTGTTCAAGGTCGCGCTTTGCTGCGTCACGCGTCGCGCACGTATACAAAGAGGAAATGACTCGGCCTTCGAAGCAAGTAATGCATCCAATAATTGAAAATAATCACATTGATGGAGTGAGAGAGCAAACATTTGTTCCAATCATAATCACTCCGACTTGATGGACTCAATGGCGGTGGGCAGACGGTCACGCACGTTCCGGACGCGTGCCAATCGGATTAAAAAAAAAAATGAGCGTCACGTCGAAGAGTCGGTTCTATCTCCTGGCACGAAACCGGGTTTAAGCAAGCGCATTTTATTATCTTTACTATACACGTTGACCAGGCCTCAATTTTTTAAGTGCGCGTTATTGACACCGTCTGGACCCAATAAAATAAAATAATAAAAAAGAAACGGGGTTAGTGGACGGTGACCCGAGCTGGTGACCCCTTATTATGTAGTCCTCCCCAATTACACATGAACCCCTGTAATGCAATCAATGTTGTCACACCACACGCGAGGGATAATTACGCCGGGCATGACAGCCCTTATATGTGGCGATCCCACCTGATTGTTAGTTAATTCTCTCATGTAATCACATGTGCATCGACGTGAGGAAAACACACCCTGCATGACAACACCCTTCGGAAATATTATGTCCTACAACAGGCCTATAGCGACAGCGACAGGTTAAAGGATAAACAGGGTCGCAATCTTGTACCAAAATAATATTTGTTTAAATTATTTATTTACCCCATTGAGAGGATATCGCTTTTTTATGGGTACCAAAATGACATTGCGAAGTATTTATATTATTTGTTTGTTTGTCTTGTTTGTTTAATTCATTTACGAGAGTGAACTCTTGCCAAAAATTTGGCAACACTGCCTTGCTCCTCCCATGGACTGTGGACGTAAATGTCTCTCACATAGATGGCGCATTCACTCTCTCTACACACTACTGATGACTCACCGCGGACAGTCAATTTATTAGCTTTCCTATTTATGTAATGAATCGACGGCAACATCAGGCACGATCTGGCAACCCTACAAGATATCACCGTCTAAATTTGGGTTGCATCATGCAAGGATTAAAAACACACCCACGTGGAAGGGTACTGTTTAAATATGGCCAGTAGGATGTGCTATCGGGTTCAAATACTTTTGGCCACTTTGGTCTTGAAACAACCCATGGCACAGACCCCACGTTAAGTAGGTGTGAAGGGTTGCTTCAAGACCAGGATAAAGCGGCCAAAAGTATTTGAACCCGATAGTACATGCCCCTGATTTTCCCTCATTTTTATACCGATACGATACCCCAGCATGAGGGTAAGTCCCTCTCCGATGTCTAGATTAGGGCCCTATAAACCAGGCTATACTTTCCCTCCCACACGTGGCATAAAAAAAGTGGACCAGGCCGGATTAAAAATAACCTTGTAGGGTCTATCAGGTAGTATAGCTCCCTCCCCTGGGTATATCACACTCCCTGGGTATATACCCACGGTGGGTGGGTTGGTTGCTATACGAAACAGAGAGAGAGGGCTAATGCCCCCTTCCCCTCTGTTGGGTCACAAATCAGCCCCAAAGATAAGAGTCATGCAGCCTCGAACTGGGTCACTCCTGACTCGTGTCGTGACCTAAACGGCCCCTTTCCTGTCTACCCCCCCCCCTTTCCCTTTTATTTTATTTTTGACTTCCTCCTCCAGGAGTTTGACTCAAACTTGACGCAAGGGTCCAATCCAACAAAACTGCGATTGCTTCCGGGTCACTCTACCAACATGACAACACTTCTTTTTACAGAGTTTTCATGCGTTCCACTTTCGCAGTTGCCTTTTGAAAAAAAAAGTTCGTTTTGAAATAAAAAAATAGGCCGGTACTATTAATTGCGGTCCTATCCGCCCACTTTGTTTTGATTGACGACGTATTGAGGACATTGCAGGGTGACAGGTGAAGCCGACTGTGTTTTACAATATGTGGTAACTCTTACATGTATACGTCATCAAAATATGGGGTCCCCACTTTAAATTGCTGCTTTTTTTAAATGAAGTTGATGGCCTTTAGTAGTTTGGTTGATTAGGAAAGAGCCAAAGTATAACTAAGGCTATAAGAACGAAAGATGGGACAGAATGACGGAATATATCGAACGACATAATATTGTAAATGTTTTTTTTACATAAATCATCCTGACATATGCAAGAAAATGGCACAAACTATGGCACTTTTATGTTTACAACAACAATGGCAGTAGACGAAGCAACCGCCAGCATAGCTCTTGAGGTCGCGGGACTCTCCTCCAGTATATCAAACCTATCAACATTTTAGCTCGGCTTAAAACCATCTTGCGTGACAATAATAAGCCTTCAATATTATCGAGGTTGCCAGACCAATTTTTCAGCAACGTCGCCCTTGAAAAAATACAGTTCATAAATGATCTACAAACAAGTGCGCCAATACCACTAAATATTCCATCCCCAATAGTTGGTCAATACTTCTTTATTGAAAGAGTCCAGTCGCCCCCAAATAAAAAAGGGGGCGGTCTCCTCCACCTCCTTCAAGGGAGGGGTGGGTCAGGTGACGAATCGTGTATAATTAATGAGTATTTCAATCAATATGTGGTGGTGGGGGGGGGGGATGGGTGTTGTGCAAAAAGTGGGGCAAAGGCCACCAGAGCCAAGGCCCACCTTCAAAAATATCTGAGGGTGGTGGGTGTCCAAACATTGCGCGTGCGTCCGACTCATTGTTTCGCACACAATAGATGTCAATTAAGAAGATTGAAACGGAGCAAGTAATAAAGCTTAAAGAGCTGGTGGATCACGCTTGACCTCCCGGGATGACCCTGCGGTACAAGGTTGGTGCAGGTCCAAGACACGCACTCACGCAACTTGAACGCTGCGAAGTGGAGGACAACCACGGAATCAAGGTGCCAATTTGACAGATCACAATGTGCCAATGGATAAATCAGATTTGTTAGCTACACCAACAATGGGTGGGTAGTACACAGTGGGATAGAGTAATTCGGCAGAGAGGCGACGATTTGATTGCGATCAAAGCGCTGTGCCGCCAAGTGGGGGTTGTTAAGGGGGTTTGTGGGTGGGTGGTTGGGTGGGCGATGACGAATAGCTCTTGGGTGGTTTTCAAACGGTGATTTGCTTCCACTCCAGACATCGGTTCACAGCCAATCGACTCATTTTTACGACTGTCTAATGCAACCAAGCGCCTGCCGCTAACGGGCCATTTACTCGCCCAAGCAGGGTGATAGGACGTAGTCTGGATTGTCCCTATTGAGTCCGTCAGTCGTCCTAATTCAAGGTCAAACTTCTGATTACAAGTAATCAGTCGTGATCATTTGTAATAACTCGTGATTCGTGTGTCATCTCTTCAGGTGGTGACCGCTGCCTGAAGGAGGATCAGTCCAGATGAAGGCCGGAGTGACGTGGGTGGTGCTGGTGCTGGTGCTGGTGGCTAATGTGGGCGCCAACGAGCCCATCTTTGTGGTGTCGCACAATATGCGCATCGTGTTGGTGCCACACGACGTGCCCGTCGGGACAATCATCTACCGCCTCAGGGGATCCGACTCTGACCATGACTACCCTTTGACCTTCGATGTCATCGGTAAGCCATGCTTACTCCTTGACTTTCGGATTGATCTGATTGCTTCTGTGTAATATTCAAGGCGAGGTGGGAGTGATGCTGGTCCGTGTGGAGACTCTTCCTTGCAACCCGAAGCACGACTACTGCGACGGAGATGTTATCCTCCGAAGCCCGTTGGAGGAAGGTCGCAGCTACAACTTCCAGGTGAGGGTGAGGGACGCCAGTGGTGGGTTCACCATCATCCGCTGCACCATCCGGGCCACATCTTCCGCCTCCAGAGGAGAAGTCGCGTCTCCAGAGGCCTTCCCAAGGGCCGTCTCTCTTCTCATGGTCTCAGAGGTCAGTACTTATTGGCTCCGAGTGATTTCAGTTGAATCTGATCCATCCTTCTGTCCGAAGTAACAGTTAGCATGCTCGGCCGCAATCCGTTCCTTACGTCAAAGCCTGTGACTTTTCGGCCAGGAAACGTGGAAAGCAGATGGCGTGACCACTTCTGCCCTCCTCACAGTCAAAGGAGAGAGAAAAACCTTGGAAGTGTCAACCTTTATTTATAACCCGCGGCGCCACAACTCTCAACTCAATCGATTCCCGAAACTTGATTAGAAATGCTCTGTACTTGTGACACACCCTGTAGTTACCTAAGTTCACGTAAAGCAACTTGCGATCGGATTGTTCACTCTAGAAGTCGACATCGACACCAGAAAGTGATTGTTTGCTCCAATTTAATTTGGTTGCTGGTTGCCGGTTGCCTGTTGCTGGTTGCCGGTTGCCGGTTGCCGGTTGCCGGTTGCCTGTTGCCGGTTGCCGGTTGCCACATAAAGCAACTTGCGATCGGATTGTTCACTTTAGAAATCTGGTTTCTGGTTTCTGGTTTCTGGTTGCCTGTTGCCGGTTGCCGGTTGCCACATAAAGCAACTTGCGATCGGATTGTTCACTCTAGAAATCGACACCAGAACACCTACGTGTTTACTGCTCTATTTAAAAAAATGTGAAAGATCGCGTCCAATACAAAAAGTTCGGGATTGTTCACCAGCAACCGGCAACCGGCAACCGGCAACAGGCAACCAGCAACCGGAAACCAGAAACCAGATTAAATTGGAGCAAACAATCACCAGAAAGTGATTGGTTGTTCCAATTTAATCTGGTTGCTGGTTGCTGGCTGCTGGCTGCTGCATCCCGAACTTTTTGTATTGGACTCGCTCTTTTACATTTTTAAAATTGGATAAAGAGCAGTAAACACGTAGGCGGGCCAATTAGGGCCGGGTTATCCCCCCGGCACACTTTTCCAGACGGGTGGCGTGACCTCAAGATTCCGAATCTGACCCCGAGCGACCCATTTTATTTTAAAAAGTCACGAAGCTATTGATAGACTATTGCACAAGATAGAGACTCTGCACGTTATTATTTTATATCAGAGGCAATGTATACATTTTTTCTTCTTCAAATGGGTACTTCTATGGTGTCAATCTCAATAAGGCTGTTCAGATATTTATGTCCCAAATCTTGTTTTACAGGACGCCAAGTCTGGAACAGCGATCGACCACGTGGTAGCCAGAAACAATCCAAACAGCGCTGTGCAGGTCACCTTCGAGCTCAGGGTGAGTATGTCGCCAAATTGGCCAAAAAAAAGGGGGACCCAAAAAAGTGGAATATTTGCCCTGAAGTGTCATGGCCGCCGCTTCATCTTCCGGCTCGTTTTGACTCGACCCCATTTGCCCTACCTCAATCCCGATTTCCAAAGGAAAGGTTCAACGCCCGATTGCTCGTTTCTAACGTAACCGACACTCTGACTACTGCGAGGGAAGCCAAATAAGCAGGGGAGAGAGTGCTATTGAAATATGCATGGAAATAACGTAGGTCACGGCGGCCATTTTTACGATCCCGGGCCACGATAAAGGGTAATCACTGACTCCCGACACGTGTACTTTTCCTGGCGCCCCGTTCCTTCCCTTTGCGGAAATGAAGTCCAAATTGTTTGACTGGAAGCTAGTTCAAATTAGACGCCCATTTTTGGGGGGAGAAAAAAAATTATGCCAATTTCAGATCATGCAACCCGGGGGGGAATCCCCATTCTGAATCAATACCGATGATCTGGGCCATTTCGACAATAATCTTGCCGAATCAACCAGTCCGTACAAATGATCAACTCTTGTCAGTAATATTGCATGGATGTGAAAAAATTCATCTTGAGCAACAATCCACAAAAAATAAAATTTGATCAAGTGTCATGGCCGCCTTTTCAAACATTTATAACAGCAATAAACATTAGCCTGCACTGATTGTGTGTGTGGGTTAATCCAATGGGTGAAGGTCAAGTGCGCCTGTGTGGTAGGCAGAATGAAGTGGGTTGCATGCCTGACAGGATGAATCTTTTGCTCCCCAAAGTTGCGTCCAGATCCATCGTTACATTGGGCAGCAACATGGCCTTCAATTGCTAAGTGTTGCATAAATGGTACGGGAACGATTTGTTGTCATAATTCATGGATAAGCGATTAGTATCTGTCCGAAAAATCAATCGAACCCAAACACATCGCAATGAATTATTCCACATGCAATAAGTGCACTTTACTGCTCATAACGGGTCACATGATTGTGATTTGGACGATGCACGTGTGCACACACCCAAACATGCTTCTGACCAATCAATATCTCTCTTTTGAAGAAGTGCTACCTGTTGTGTGGAGAGGTGGGGCATCGACCAATCGAACCTCTCCAGAAGGTCACCCACGCTCCCTCCCAATCCCTCGCATGCTTTTAATCACCGCAATCACTATTAACGCACTTAATCAGTACGTGCCCCGCATCGGTCACGCGCGACCAACAAACAATACGGATCGTTTTATTCCGGTATTAGGGTCGATGGGGTCATTTACACGGGGCACAGGGTCCTACACAGGGTGACTCTAAAGTCTGGATACATATTATACTAGGTAATTGCAATGAATTGTATTGTTGGTTTCCAGTGGTGCCAACTAGCTGATTGTTGACACTCACTAAGGTTGGCACAACTGGCGATTGTATTGTTGGTCGCCAGTTGTGCCAACCTTAGTGAGTGTCAACAATCAGCTAGTTGGCACAACTGGAAACCAACAATACAATCCAAATGTACCTATAGAGTCACCCTGTATAAAGGACACACGAAGCTGTTGGATTTTCAGTTATTATGTTAGTTCATTGTTAATAAAAATATTTTTAAAAATTAAACAAAAAAATAATTCGGCCATATCTGATTTCCAGGTTAAACGGATTGGCCTTTTTTTTCGAAGTAAAAAAAATGACAAATAGGGGCCAAGGTTGACGCATGTTCGTGTATAGTGCCCTGGAGTAATGCGCTGAATAATCGCCTGGAAATCCGTCAAGTCTGTCAAAAAAAACAACCCATATGCAAAACTAATCGATAGATCAATTTGACGATAATATTATGGGTTACAGTTGTGGAGAGTATGCGAGGGAATCCGGATTATCCGGTTGATTATTTAAAATCCAAATGAGTTTGTGTAGAAACCGGATTGGATAGACTTGTTTCCCGATGGAATTAGGATTCCATTATTTCCCCCATTTTTCCAGTAATTGCCGAACCTATAATAATTCCCGTTCATTTGGCCCACTTACGAGTACATACCATGTAAATGGATAATGATTGATTAAACATATTTTCAGGTGAGTGATTAAGAAGTCCATTCCCTAAAATACAAGCAATTAATGTGTGATGAAATTAGAGTACAGAGTTGAATAATGTGATAATAAGCAACTTGTGACAAATAATTGCAAATTGGAGCCAAAGAGTTTGGATTATTCTGGACGCGAACTCAAAAATCTTGTGTTTGAATATAAGTGTCAATAATAATGGTCACAGAGTTTTGGCGGTATGGAAGCTACCAAATATTTTCTACTATAATTACATCATAAATTGTAAAAACTTTCTTAACTTGTGACACTGCAATCAGCGGTGATTGGTTGACCCCATTTTTCGCAAAATTTTCAGCAATTCTTGTAAAAATAAATGAATCCATAGCTACATTATTCAGCTTCTAAGAAATCCAAAGTCTATTACCCGCTTTTTAAATAATCTAGGTTCTATAAAGTATGATGTTGCATGCGTACCGTTTTTTAAATATTTTGGCCCAGTACCGAGCAAAACGAGCGAGAGAGAGAGAAAAAAAACTAGTTTCCTGGTAATGAGTGGTATGCATGCCCAAGGTCACTTCCTCCTCAGCGTGGAATGACCCCTTCCATGTCCAGTTTTGTGCGTGAGACGTTTCCACCTCCAACCTTCCCCTCTCGAGACTATTCCTAAGGGTTCAAACCTTGAAAGATTCGTGTCTCCAGCAGACGATGGTCGAAATAATTTAAACCCGTCCGTCTATACAATCACATGTATGTATACCCTACTGGGCTTGGCGGTCACGACACCCAAAAGAGAAACCCACTTCTCCGTTCCCTGACACCACTCGTCCCAAGGTCCTTCACTTCCTTAACTCATACCCAATATTCCGCCTCCCTAACCGCGACTCCAATTATTCAACACACATTGTCCAAGTCCAACAGAATGGGGAAGGAGGAAATCACTCGAAGTGAAACAATTCATTTTTAATTTAACCCAGGTCTAGGAATACTGCATGATATGTATATAATCAGTCCACATGGCATATGACGACTTCATCTACTTATCAAATCTGTAATGGTAGGGTGCACAGACAGATAATTGATTGATTGCATCAAAACTGGCCGAGAGAGAGAGAGAGAGAGAGAGAGAGAGAGAGAGAGAGAGAGAGAGAGAGAGTCCACAATAATGCATCGAGTACAAATACAATTGAAGGCCCGTAATTGCTGGATAAGATCACGGTTAGAACATTATCATTGAATATCAGTGGCAACGACCGCATTTAGTATTTCGCCTCCTGCGGCCAAGGATGACCTCGGAGGTCAATGTGCTAAAAACCTTCCCCATTAAAAACTACCCCTAATGGATGTCCCTGGAGCATACGTCGAGGCCTCCGTATTGATTTGCATCGGGAACATACGTTGTGAAATATGATGGCAAATATTCCTATCCTTTTGTTTAACAGTAATTATTTGATGTTATTCTTGCAGGAGAAGAACGGCTATTCGGGCAACCTGACATCCCCATTTTCCCTGAAAGCGCAGCTTCTACCGGACAACCAGACCAAGTGCTCCATTTTACTCAACGGGACGATCGACTTTGAGAGGCAGACTGTCTACCTGCTCAAGCTATTGGCGCTGGTAAGTTAGGCTCGGGCCATCCCTATAGCAAAGACCTAATGTGTCGTTCGGTTGTACAGAACTCGAGGTCCATTCCGGACGAGGACACTAGGAACATTGCGGTGATCGACATGTCAGTGGTGGTCACCGATGTGCAGGACACGCCGCCCATATTCACCAAAGCTTCTCCAGTCACCCAGCTGCCTTCCACGCTCAAGCCGGTAACATATTCACTTTTTAATAGTCCGCATCATTCTTTTTCTTTGGGTTATTTTCTTCCTTTAGGGCGACTTCATAACCCAGCTGACGGCGGTGGACGGGGACAGGGGCGAGCCCCGGGGCATACGGTACGGGCTCCTGTCAGATCGCAACCCGTTCGTGGGCTTCTTCGACGTGGACAGGCACAGCGGGAAGCTGAGTCTTCGCAAGCCTCTGAAGGAACTGGCGGCCATCACCAGGGCGAACCAGCCGATCATCCTGACCGTGGTGGCAGAGGAGGTCGTGACCTCGCACGAGTCACCAGGGATGGCATCGTCCACAGTCGACATTGCCTTGCTGGTCGACGACATTGGAAACGAGCCGCCGCACTTTGCCAACACGGAGTATGTCGCCAGGGTTGACGAAGGAAGCCCAGTCGGAACCCCGCTCGTCTTCCAGGATCCATACGACCCCAGGGTCAAGGACGACGACAGGGTCAGTATTTCCGCACAATGTACTGTCAGGGAGCATATACTATACATAAGAGGCGCAAACTTCGGTCAGCGCCATTGATTTCCGCGTCTCTCTGTTTGGAGCCGTTGCCGGGGGCAACGCCAAAGAGGTAGTACAGGCAAAAATAGGGTCCGCCATCTTTGATGCTTTTGGCGGCCATGGCAACTGCACGGCACGAACACGCGCGAATCAAAGATGACGGACCCTATTTTTGCCTGTACCCTATTTATACCTCGTTGGCGTTGCCCACACTTCAAAATGGCCGCCAGCCTTGGCAACACCCCCAAACAGAGAGACGCGGAAATCGAATGTTTGCGCCTCTTATGTAGTACATGCTCCCTGGATACTGTGGTGTGCATACTCATACTTTTCCTTGACTTCAGGGCCAGAAAGCCGTGTTTTCCCTGGAGCTCGACGCAGACGGAGATGCGTTTGAGGTGTCTCCGTCGGTGGTTGACGGCAGCTCGTTGTTCGAACTGAGGGTCAAACGCAGCGAGGTCATTGACTATGAGAAGATCCAGCAGCTGAGGTTCAGAGTGGTGGCCAGGGAGGTGCTTCAGGACAGCATCCTGTCGTCCTCCACCAACGTCACTGTGTACATCAACGATGTCAACGACAACGTCCCGACCTTCACTTTGGACACGTACACCTGCCAGCTGCTGGAGAAC
Source organism: Catajapyx aquilonaris (assembly GCA_000934665.2). NCBI lineage: Eukaryota > Metazoa > Arthropoda > Diplura > Dicellurata > Japygidae > Catajapyx > Catajapyx aquilonaris. The sequence goes on from JYFJ02001084.1 coordinate 76,086, forward strand.
GCCACAGCGGGTCAAACGGTCACGCAGGTCGAGGCCAACGACCTGGACACTGGTCCATTCGGAGAGATCAGATACTCCATGGTGCACGGACCCAACTCGGACGCTCTCATGGTCGACCCTTTGACCGGGGTCATGTCTGTGCTCACCAGTAGCCATGGGTTCGACCGGGAGGTACAACCAGGTAAGTCTGTAGGTACACATTCACACAGCAGAGATGTAATCGTACTCATTGCAGAGCACCGTTTCTACGTGGAGGCTCGAGACGGAGGAGGAAAGGGCGTCAACTCTGCGACGGCGACGGTGGTAGTGCAGCTGATTGACGTCAACGACAATGCACCCACGTTCAGGAGGTCGCTGTACGAAGGAATAATGGCCCCTGACCTCACCCATCTTAGGTCAAAGCTATTCGTGGAGGTAAGGTAGTGTGTACATTGCTTGTGGGAAAACAACCCTATAATTGATACGTTTGGTTCAGGCGTACGACGAAGACGCGGATGGTCCGAACAGCCAGGTCAGGTACGAAATCATCAGCGGAAACTACGAAGGGAAGTTCCAGATTGACCCCATCACCGGTACGTTTAATGTCCACTAATGATGTAATAAGCACTGTAATCTGAATGACTCGCAGGTGAGATATCACTTCGGCCAACGACCAACACAAAGACGCTTTCCAAAGGCACGGTGAGACGGCGACGTCAGGTGGCGACGTACGACACTCAGGCGGACATCATCACGCTTAACGTTAGAGCATACGACCTCGGTGAGTTAATGAGACACAACTGTTAGGTGTCCACTACAGAACAGAGGGAAAATAATGTGTCATCACCACAGGCATACCCCACCAGTCGTCCGAGGTTCCGGTCCAGATCTACACGAACGAGGTGACCTCACGAACCATGAGGTTCATCGTCCCGTACAACCGCGACTGGGTGGAGAAGCACAAGCACAGGCTGGAAGAGACGTTGTCGACGCTCGCAGGTGGTACAGCTCGTGTCATTTCCGTGGCTCCGTACACCGGAAACGAGGTCGGTCGTGACATCAGCGGAGGAGGGAAGCACAACAATGAACAAAAGTGAGCACGTCTCACAAATGTATAAAATCGGACCCTTGCTGAAACAATTTTGTGGTTTTCCAGAAGCGTTGTGACAGCGACGGTGAGCTACCCGGTCAACTCTGTGGTGGATGTCGGGAGGGTAAGGGAAAGACTGGAGGGCAACAGCTCAGCGGAGATCAACAAGGAGACTGTGGTCAGTGTACACATTGTTGCTGCAGAGAGTGGTCGGGTTCATCTCCGACACTTTCCCTATATAATTTCAGGAGGTGTACAGAGGAGAGAACCGTGTCCTCCTGTGGATCCTGATCGTTCTAGCCATCCTCTTCATACTTCTAATCATCTTCTTCCTTCTTTGCTGCTTGTGTCCATGGGGGTACTGCTACCACGAGAGGTCAGTCCACATTCATAAATGAGGAGGTGTATGTGGTGAAAAAAGGTGGTGATAACCCTACTCATTTTTGGCATTTTTGACCTAAACACCTAGCAACTATGTAAATGAAATGACAAACAGTTAGGTGTACTCCAAGTTCACGTATCATTATGGTGTGGGTACTGCACAGGTACTGTAGATCCAGACTTACGTAGCCTCGACTTACGTGGATCCGGACACACGTAGCCTCGACTTTATACGTGGATTCGGACTTACGTAGCCTCGACTTTATACGTGGATCCGGACATACGTAGCCTCGACTTTATACGTGGATTCGGACTTACGTAGCTTCGACTTTATTCGCTGATCCGGACATACGTATAGCCTCGACTTACGTGGATCCGGACACACGTAGCCTCGACTTTATACGTGGATTCGGACTTACGTAGCCTCGACTTTATACGTGGATCCGGACATACGTATATAGCCTCGACTTACGTGGATCCGGACATACGTAGCCTCGACTTTATACGTGGATTCGGACTTACGTAGCCTCGACTTTATACGTGGATCCGGACATACGTGTAGCCTCGACTTTATACGCTGATTCGGACTTACGTAGCCTCGACTTACGTGGATTCTGATTTGCGTAGCCTCGAATTACGTGGATCTGGATTTACGTAGCCTCGACTTACGTGGATTCGGACTTACGTAGCCTGGACTTACGTGGATCAGGGCATATGTAGCCTCAACTTACTGGCACATTATTTTGCACAAAATGCAATTTGACTCTTTGTTGGCAGGAAATCGTCCCGCGTGTACTCTGCGGATGCGATGCGTCCCATCAAAGTGAAGCTTCTGTCCGACGCCGAGGCTGGAGAGGTGAAGAGCAGGAGAGGTGGCGGCGGGGAGAGGCTCATCGAGGTCATTCGTGAGGACAGGAGCAGGTCACCTCCGCCTCTGTCAACCAGCAGGAAGGAAGCCTGGAGCGCGGACACCAGGCGACGGTACTGGCGCTTCCCTTCGGCGTCGAGGCAGCAGACGAGACACTCTTCGGCGGACCTGAGGGAGGTCAGGAGCGTGGGTCGGACAGAGGCCACGACCACCGGTGGTCCAAACGTGGTGTACTCCAGGAGGCTGCAGAACCAGGCTGACGAGAGTGTGTCGCTACGAGAAGGGCTTGTGTACGTCGAGGACTACGACGGGACGTACATTCCTGGTCGAATCGTCGATCCTAGAGAGAGGAGCTCGTAAGTGTCGATGAGCCTACACGTCTGGAGCGCGTCTAATTCATTTCTTTCAACAGGGAACGTGAGGTGATTGTGGTTCGACATGAGCGTGGTGACCACGACCGGGAGAGGTCAATAATCAGGGAACGGGACTCCAGCCTGGGTCGACGTGACGGTCGTCGTGTGGTTATCATCCGGGATAGGGATGACGGCGAGGTTGATGTCGAGACCGATTCGCTTCGACGCCATGAGGTCGACCGAGGATCCGATCCTGGGTTCCAGAGACGAGAGGTTCGCTACATGGACGGCGATGACGCCCGGACGGTGCCAAGGTACCAGACGAGGTCGACGAGACGGCAGCCGCAGCAGAGGAACGACGTGGAGGTGGTCACCCTGGATGAGGAGAGCGGCCGAACGCAGCGGTTTATACGCGAGGGCAACGCGGAAATTCTGCGGCTTGAAACGCGCGGGAACGTCAGCGTGTCGCCACCCAGACGCAGCGACGGTGACGATTCATACCGGCCGTCGGGCGACGAAGGCAAGGAGCTGATAATGCGACGGTTCATGGAGGACCAGGACAGACGCAACTCGTCTCGACGCGATCCGCAAGTTGTGACGTACCTCGCTGCCAATTCGCCTGTGCGTCAACCGCCTGTTGACATCCGGATAATCCAAGCGACGCCCCAGCACTCGCAGCTAAGCCAGCAGCAAATGGCAGCAGAATCAAACTGGCAACGTCAACCGCAACCAGAAGTTAGGCAGCAACGACAAGCGACCGATGCGGGACAACAGCAGCGACAGGAGACGCTGTCCGAGGGTGGCAGCAGCATCAGGAAGCAAAGGCGGAAAAAACGCAAGCAAGTCAGACGACCGTCGGAGGAGCCTCAGAGTAGCCCTGAAGGCGACTCGGAGGAGGATCGTCGCACGTCGCCGTCTCGGGTTGTGGTCGTTGAAGCGCCGCCGGTGCAGCAGCATCAGCAGCAACAGGAGGTGACGCCGACTAGACGGTGGCCTATCCAGACGCCGATACTGGAGGAGACTGAAAGCGCGTTGGAGTCGGACAAGGAGATGCAGCCGGTACGCCCGTACGAGGGTGCCCGAAAACGACGGACCAGAAGCGACGGTGACGATCAGTCGAGAGGGAGCAGCAGAGGTCGCAAGCCCGACAATCCGAGAGTCGCAGCATTGCGACAGGAGAGCATGTCGGCAGCGGCGGCGGCGATGGAACGGTACATGGGACCAGACGACGAAGACGTCGAGGAGGAAGAAACAGAGCGGGAAGACAGAGTCGAAGGGAATCAGAACTACCTAGCGACTGAGCATGCGTCGGAGCGACGTAGGCGACGGAGACGACGCAGCTTTGACGCATCGTTGCTGCGACACGAGGATGACGACGAAGAGGTGGTGCCAGACCGCAGCCGGGGTACCAGCGAGGACCGGGGACGACGGAGAGTTCGGACCGAGTCGAAGGACAGGGTGCATCGAGACAGACGAAGAACCTCGGTACATCCCAGCAGGGAGAGGACGCACGCGAGCAGCAGCAGCAGTCGGGACAGACGGAGCCGGGACAGGCGCGGGTCCGTCGGCAGTGAACGTGGACGTCACCGACATCGTCACCAGTACTCGGACAGACGACACAGAAAGACGTCAGAAGGCAGCTCCAGGTCAAGGGACAAGTCAACCGAGGTGTCCAACGAGGACAAGCATCGCAGGCGAAGTCGGACATTGTCTGGAGACAGGTCCAGCGAACTCTCAAGAGACGAAGACGACGTCCAAGGAGATACCGATCGACGTAGGTCCAGAGAAGCGGATGATGGGCATGGAGACAAGAAGGAACGACGCACAAGGGATGACAATGCGGATGACAGACGCAGACATCGTCCCAGGACTAGGGATGAAGATGTACAGGGTGAAGAGCGACGTAAACATCGGTCCAGAGATGGTGATGTACAGGGTGAAGAGAGCCGGAAACATCGGTCCAGAGATGGTGACGTACAGGGCGAAGAGCGTAGATACCGCTCCAGAGGTGGTGACCAGGATGATGACCGACGCCGATACAGGTCCAAAGACGATGTTACTCAGGATGATGAACGTCGAGACAGCCTGAGGTCAAAGGGCAGTGGCGTTGACGATGATGGCCGACACTATTCGAGAAAAGACCAGGATTCTGACCGACATGGACGACAGCGATCTAGATCTAAAGATGATGATGCAGTGCAGAGATCTGAGAACCGCCGAAGACATCGCACCAGCTCAGAACGACGTGACAGTAGCTCCAGAAAGGACAAGAGACCTTCCAGCTCCGAGGGTCGTGGACGGTCCAGGGTTCGTGACCTACAAAGTGGCAAAGACCGTGCGTCGAGTGAGCCCAAGTACCCGTTCGGTCGACACACGGAACAACGAGCAAGCCGGAGAGGCTCGTGTAGCTCACCACACCCGTCGCAGAACAGCAGGGAGAGCTCGAGACAAAGCTCCAGACGCACATCTGAGGAACTGGCAGCAAGGCGATCCAGCTCCAGGGATCTGGAGGACTCGGAGGAGTTCAAGTACAAACCGCCGAAGGAGGGGCCCAGGTACATGAACTGGTACAATGACAAGAAAGGCAAGCCTGCCAAGAAAGGTCAGTCCAGTGAGTCCTCACTGGACAGGTCAAAAGCACGGAGGTCAACAGAGTCATCACTGGAGAGGCCGGCAAAGGTGGAGTCGACAAAGACTGCACAGGTCAGGTCCACGCAGCCTGTAAAGCAAGTGGCAGAGTCATCAAAACCTGCAAAGCAAGTGGCGGAGTCACCAAAGCCTGCAAAGAAAGGGTCGGAGTCACCAAAGACGGAAGGGTCAGCAGGGTCATCATCACAGGAGCGGCCACCAAGAGGTAAGAAGAAGTCACCTCCAAAGGCAGCAGGTGCTGAACAGCCAGCGGCACCCACAGAACCAAAGCAGGAGGCAGCTCCTCAACAGCAGGTGCAGCAACGTCGTACGGTGTTTGACGATGACTTGGACTCTGGTATTGCATTGTCGCAGCAGAGCACGTTGGGACGCAGGAAGCGCAATCAGCTGATGGAGAAGAAGAGCATCTTCACAATTGCGTACGACGACATGCAGACCAAGCAGCTACGGGCCGACACACACACTCCGCCTTACTGAAATGGTAGACATACTACGCGACGAAGTGGCCGAAGAACGTTATTGTGGCTTTGCCACTTCGTCGCGTAGTAAAGATCAGCCGTACATCACTTCATGAGATAAATCATATTGATCTGGCAACCACCAGACACTACAATCTTCCAGCCTGAAACACTTGTTGCCTTTCCTTGAAGTCACTTCTCGTCCTTTTGTACATTTCTCATTGCTTATAATATATTTCAACATGTTATACTGTGAGCAAGTCCATCCATATACCCGTCATGATCTCGTTATCATTATGGGGCTTGTCTGTGATTGAAAAAAAAGCATGTGCGGCCAGCATAGTCATTCCGACATGAATTAATTATCCAACTTATCTGGTCTTGACATAATGTCGCCATTGTTGTGCATGCGAAATGTGATTCCCTTTCATGTAATGGCCTGATTGGCGGTTCATGTCTTTTAGAAGTGGAGCAGTAGGCTTCAATGTACGGTGCTGTTGTTTGTATTTGTTGTTGAATCAAAAAAAGTAGCGATTGCATCTACGGTGAAGTATAGTACATACGTTGTTTATGTAGAAATTTTCAGCAAAAAAAATGTTCCTGGAACCAGTCGAAAAAATATGACTGCCACTGGAATATGGAAGCAGCACACAACGTTACTGTTGTAAAGTAACAAATTTTTAAGAAAATGACATCTTATTTCGACGCAAATGGAAAAAAAGGCTACAAGTGACCTATATAATGTTTGTATTGCCTATTGACGCCTGAAAATACATATCGTTTTGTACTAAATGACTTGAAGTTCATTTCCGCAACAAATGGGACGGAAACATGCTTGGAAACATGACTGAATTAATCACAACCTTTGCCCCGTTTCATCAATAAAGAATATCCTCTCGTTCGCGTTTTTGGGTAAACGGGAAAAACTCTGATGCATATATGTTTTTCCATGCAGGTACACCTGATGGGCTCAAAGAATTATTGTGGAACATGATTTACCTGTAACAACATCGGGCCGTATTCAGAGTCGTTCGCTAATGCAGCGCAAAAGTGCACACTAACTAGTGCGACGCTAGCATGCGACTTTTCTTAGTGAACTGGGTCACGTGGTTTAAAGCACTGCACTAACTTCTTGTTGTTGACTCTGAATACGGCCCGATCTTACTGCACAATTTCTACTGACAAATAAACTGCCTCCGTTGCAGTGACATGATGTAATGTAGTAGTTTCTAGTTTGATATCGCTTCTATATAGTTACAGTGTTGTTACTTGAGGACAGGATGTGTTACACATTCATTCATTCATTACATAATAATCCCAGAACTGGGATAGCCAGCGACAACTAGTTTGTGCCTAAGCCCGCGTCTCGTATGACCATTACTATGGATCTTCTGGTGACTGGTCAGGCCATGCCGAAGATAAAATGAATTTGGTGATGATGAAATCGATGATCTGGACACGTACATACAAATACATAAACATACAATGTAAAAATGTTAAAAACAGTTTCAGGGAGCATATAGGGTAAACCATACAGTTACGGGCCACCATACAGTAATGGGCCACATACATTAATCTTATTTATATTAAGGCGTGTAGTGTAAGTAGTGATCATTTTCGCCCATGGGTGGCTGCACTGCATTGTTGGACGAACGTTGGTTATATTTTTTCCCCTGTCGGACCGCCATCAAGGTCGCCAGAGCCTCACATCCCTGAGTCACTTCCAATATGGCCGCTTCCTTAAGTAGTTGGTAAGGAGCAGCACTGCAGCTAGTGACAAGTTACAAGGGTCTTCGTCAATCCAGGTTGCCGATGTCGGTTTGCATGACTAGGGTAGACGCCATCCTTTCATATTTTGTAGGCAATGCATTTCATTACCAAAAATGACAGTAAGGGAGGATTTCAAAATTGCAGTTGCTCCTTCAAAGAGAACATTCTGAAGATTCAGAAAAAAAATTATAATCAAACTGCAGATGTAATTACTGTGGGTCATGTGGCGATGTGAACTTGAAAATTTCTTAAGTGGCCCAGCCACCAATCCTGTTCTTTTTATAGTAAGTGTGACAAGTGTACAAGATCAACAGTATTGTTTATTGGAAAACTTTCGACTCTGGGGAATCTTTTTCTTCTGCTAGGGATGATTATATTAAAAGTGTTTTTATACCATAAATTTATTGTGTTTGTGTCGCATAAATAAACCGGATTAACCAGATTATCTGGAATGAAATCATCTTTTTGCGGCCGCTGAAAAAAAACTTCAAGAAAACGACGTTGGCTGCAAATTTTTGACATACATGTTGCCCCCAAACCTCCAAAAGAGATTCCTAAAATTAGTGCAAACGATAATACAATAGCTTTAAAATAAATGAGTAATGTTTGTAGCTGCCAATAATTGTACCCGTACCCTTCTTGTATCATATGTCTAAATGTAGCTTGACCCGTTATTATTGAGCTTCTCATTCTCAATCTATGGTTGTGAATTCACCCTGCAGAATTAGCACTACTTGCCTATTATGATGCACCTATTTAATTCACACTAGGCGTAACTTTTATGAATATAGACACATTACGTCAATGGAGTTTTCCCCCAATTTTTTAATATTTTGTTTGGAAAGGGATTAATCATGCAGCATAGCACACGTTCCAAGATAATGTTGTCTCTTATCAAGTGGGTGAGGCTTCGGTGACCGAAAAATGGGCAGCACTGAAGTGTTGTGCACTAAACAATGACATCCCCGATTTGACGGGATCTGCTGAGATATTTGACAAGGTCGTCATACACCCATTGGAGGAAAATCAATCCTCCCAATCCCAGCCTTGCCTGCCTGCATACCTCACTTTTGTGTCTGGACCTGCCTGGTGGACAGACGTGCATTTTAACACTGGTCCTGATGGAGCATACAGTGCAAGACAAGTACAGGTAATTTAGATGGGGGCCATACTTGCTGCTCTCACAGGCGCAATCACTGCTGAAGGTCACTCATTTTCAGTTGGTGGGCTGCAGGCACTTATTATTGCGCAACATTATTTTACATTAAATATTGATGTCCGGAAGTAATGAGTCTGCACTCGGCAGACTGAAGCTTGATGTACTCTTCTCCTCTACCTTCGAAGTGCAGGGTTCACATTGGTCTGGTGAGCAGCATTTGACTGCGTATTAATCATGTGCATCTGACTGGAGTTTGATCATAATTTGTTTTAGATTCTTCCAACTGGGCTTTCTTCACTGCCACTCTTCATTCAAGAACAGGATTGGACGGAACGGAACCATTACATAACTCGTATCATTTTACGGCGAGTTTGGTTGCGTATTACTAGGTAGTAGTGAACCTCCTGTGTTGTAGATCTGCGGTTGGACATGGCTCATGTTGCGGCAGTGTGGTTTTATTTGCCCCGGGGACAGTCTCGAGGTCTGTGTGTGGTGGTTTAACAATGTGTGGTTTGTGTTATTCGCATGCTGTTTTGGGTGGGGGGAAAAAACCAGTAGGGAAACTGCTTCCCATTGGTATTGTACTCCACCCACCCCATTTTTGCTGATTTTCCAATGTGTGGTTGCAGGATTCTGCTGGAGAAGACTGGCCTGCTCGATCATTGCTGGAGATCTTAGAAAATGCTAATGAGGTCGTGGTTGTTTGTCGTCTGATGAGTTTCAGGTGGATGGACTGATGGACGTTCAGGAAGAATTTCAGGGAGGTCGTGATCCACCAGGACTGAAAACAAGGCAGCGCATCGATTGCATCAGATAACGACAGAACAGCCCAAGGGACTCGTGCAACTTGAGCCACACTGCCAACTATTATTGTGAGAATGTGGTCGTGATGCTGAATTTGGACTAATGTGACTGACTTTCAGGTTTATTAGGCCAAGGAGGAATGTTTGAAGACTTCCGTGACTTCAGGAAAATGCAACCCTTGCATCTGACACCAGCTGAATAGACACATGTCTTCACGTCCAGCCTGTAGGTGTTGCAGAAAGATTTTGCGTGAGTGAATGTGTCAATTGCCTTTGAATAAATTGTAAGGCATGTGTTTCCTTTTGTCCAGCTGGAGGTGTCGATGTGAGTCCTGCGACCTGGACAGCCAGTGGACATTGATGGGATGCGTCTACCTGGAAAGTGAGTCCTTGGGTCGTAGGTGGCTTATGTACAGCATGGTTCAGATGGAGGATGCTGTCGGGAGGATTCGATTGGGATTTCAACCATTTGCCCTTGGATCGAACGTGCCACATTTTCAGGTTGAATGGCAATAAGGAGGATTTTATGAGAACTGTGCCATGCGTTAGGATTAAATGATGGACGGCAAAACTCTGGACAGCAGGACTCGACATCACTGCACGTCAAGCATGGTCAACCGAGAAGCTTGAGAGCAAGAATGTTGATGTGAGTCATCATTTAATCAAAGTCTTGGAGGGCGGCCACAACATGGTTGTCCCATTGCAACAGTTAATTAGCAATCTGTAGGATCTCATTATTGCCTGCCAAAATCACTATTTGACTGGGGGAAATGTCACTCCTTGCCGCTTGAGACCAACAAATGCACTTGGGGAAGTAAGATATGAGGTTGTTTCATTAATTCATCTGGCCAAGTGAAACTGTGCATCACAATTAAAATTTGCAGTGAGATTAAATTATTTTGACCATCTTCCATTCAGCAATTGATTTGAATTATTATTCGCATAGTGTACTAGAGCTGGGTGAAGAAAGCTTGACCTTGGCACACTGATGAGACCCTGTAATTCAGGAATCACATTAAAAAACAGCTGATTTGCATCTTGGTGTGTTAAATGTTGCTTAACAAAGTACTTGCTCTGATCTGAAAATATTGGGACACCCCCAAAAAATGGAGTGGTGGGGTTATACACAGGATGTGATAAAAAGTTTCCATTAAGATTATCTGGACTTTAGAATGGATAATTATGAATAGTAACAATTGAGCTAGGAGGATACCAAATTTGAAGTCCATTTGACAGTTAACAACTGAAATAAATACGATTATACCTTGGACAGTGAATTTCTGTGGGGTCTGGTAAAAATTGCTGCCACTCTGTTTATTTCTTACTTAGCGGGATGTAAATGTTGATAATGAACCTGAGGGGCCGCACAAACCCAAAAACAGTTATGACATTAATTACAAAAAATCTAGCACAAAATTAAAAAATATTTATCATGGCTTGCAGATATGCCATTTTCTGTACATTTTTGAATTAAGGAATATTTAAAGCCATTTTACATTAATTGCAATGAAATTTTTTATCATAGCACATTGGACTGAGTTCTAGATAAACAATACTATCACATTTTAATTTATTAACAAATAACACCGTTAAATGTGGTACAGCCAAGTGTATCAATTTCTGAAAAAATCCACTTGCGATAAATATTTTTTAATTTTGTGCTAGATTTTTTGTAATTAATGTCATAACTGTTTTTGGGTTTGTGCGGCCCCTCAGGTTCATTATCAACATTTACATCCCGCTAAGTAAGAAATAAACAGAGTGGCAGCAATTTTTACCAGACCCCACAGAAATTCACTGTCCAAGGTATAATCGTATTTATTTCAGTTGTTAACTGTCAAATGAACTTCAAATTTGGTATCCTCCTAGCTCAATTGTTACTATTCATAATTATCCATTCTAAAGTCCAGATAATCTTAATGGAAACTTTTTATCACATCCTGTGTATAACCCCACCACTCCATTTTTTGGGGGTGTCCCAATATTTTCAGATCAGGGCAAGTAGTAGTAATAAAGTTGGTTTGATTTTGTAACCCATTTTTGCGCTTGAGAATTATGCCGGTGGAAACAGGCCTTTACAGGACTGGACAACTGTGAACCGCATTTCAATGCATTATAGTTTGATTTTAAAGAGGGACAACACTGGCCCATGGTGTTGTGCATTAACTGGGACATCTGATTTCACAGGATCTACTGAGATGCAACACGTACCCAGGCATTTGACCGCAAGGTCATAGCCACTGCTGGGAGGGTGGGAAGGCATCCACCCCCTTCCCCCTTCTTGGCCTTGCCTCTCTCTTGTGTCTAGACCTGCCTGGGGGAGGGGAAGGGTGCATCCCAACACTGGTTCAGATGGGGCACATCTACAACCTCATGACCATCGCTACTTGACAGACCTGAAATGCACAGACGGTGAGTACAGATGTGATACTTATCAGGTTATTTAAAGGTGGTCATAATATGCCATCCCATTGCAATCGTTAATGAGCAACATAGGTAATCTTACTATTTCTGGCCTAAATGCCTAACTCTCAAATGCACTTAGCCAGATAAGATACTAATGTTTTTTATTGATCTTCCCAGATGCTATACTGGACCTTAGAAGTAGAATGTTAAATGAGATAAAAATTTTAAACCAGCTGTGATCAGCAAGGACGTTCCATGCGAAATGAGAATGTGTGGCATCCGTCAGTGTCATCATTTAGTTCTGCACAATGCAACGAAAGAATACAGGTGACAATAATTATGTTGTGGCTACACCATAATGGGAACTAAAAGAGGTGAAGACCACTGATCAAATGTGTTCATTTTCAGATGAATCAAGGCCATAAAAATAATCAGTGCAACCCCATCCAGAATAAAGAAGGACCTTCAAGAATGGGGACTATTTGACCGACATTATTGTGAGGCAACAGTCTAATGGTAATGCGACCCATCCCATCTGCATGCACACACCTATCAGCCCATCGCTGCCTCTCGACCTGCCTCTCCATTCGACCCAATTTGGATAAGAGCCCAGCTCATCATCATCAGTCTTTGCTCTTCAGCCCAGGACTGGATTGGACAGGGCCGTATCGTCACATAGCAATTCATTTACGTTTTGTGGCTACCTGTTGCACAATACGAGTATTTAACCTCTGTGCTGTAGATCTGTGGTTGTGCATGTTGCGGCTGTGTGGTTTTATTTGCTCTGAGGCCTCGAGGCGTGTGAGAGATGGCTGGTGGTGGTTGAACAAAGTGTGGTTTGTGTTGTTCACATGCTGTTTTGGGGGAAGAATAACCGCTAGGCAAACTGGGCTCGCCATTGGTAATGTACTCCACCCACCCCATTTGGCCGATTCGTACTGCCTCGTCTAATGTCTTCTAATTTCGGTGGTTGCAGGATGATACTGAAGAAGGCGGGGTGGTTGGCGTTCTCAATTATTGATGGGATATTTGATGAGAATGCGAATATGGTTGAACTAATGCGCATGAATTTAAGTTGGATGGCCGCATCGAACTGTTCGGGAAGAAATTTCTGCGAGGTCACTCCTCACCGAGACTGAAGACAAGGCAGGACACCACTTGCCCCTGATGCTGGAGGAGTGCAGTCTGGGGCTCGACAGAATCAGGGGGATGGCAACAGATGGAGCCATATAGAATGTCTGCAGCTTCAGCCAGCTTGGGGACAATATTGTGAGAATGTGGTTGCGATGCTGACTTTGGACTTATGTGACGGACTTTCCAGCTTATAAGGGGCGAGTTGAGAGGACATGAAGCATTCAACTAGACTACTAGAGTGGATGTCTGGATAGCCTCTTCACTTGCGCCTCTCGCAGGACAGCAACTCGGCGGATAAGTGTCATCATGGCCAGCCTGTGGGAAGTCCATGAACCTGACACGGCCCATTCACTCAATTGGTCTGGTGAAGTCGTAGCTTCACCACACCTTCGCATGTAAGTGACTCAACAAGCCTGCCGTCACGACAGACAAAAAAGTAGGAGTAGCCTTGCTGAGTGAGATGGAGCCCATTCAGGTTTCCCATTAGTAGAACATTATCCATTCCAAGTAGATTCCAGAACTGGAACGTCAGGGGCCAACCAGACTTACAACATGGCAACCCCCTCTTCAGATGACAGCAATAATTTAAGTACATCCAGTTGTCTGTGATGACCCTCTGCTGCCTCGGATAATCTCTGTGTGCATCAGCGGTATGCAGCTGGGGCATCCATCGGCATCGTGGACTAACCTGGTCATGTGGTGCCCAGTGACCTCCCAGGTGAACAGTGAATCCAAACCTGTCTGTTTCAGATGTCGTAAGATGCTTCGTGGTCCAGACAACAACCATAATGGGGAGGAATACCAATGTGAGTCCTGCAACATCTCAACCAAAAGTGATGTGCGGATGGAAACATATGAGGCCGATGCAACAGTACCTTCGTCTCCAGACGACTTCCCAACCTGGAGGCATCATGGGAGTAGCTCCAGAGTGACACAGAGACTATTCGGGGTTATCCCGTATTAATATTTTATGATAATTTGTTTCAGGATTATGGCAGCTCAGATGTAGGCTACTGTCGACCAGCACTGCCGCATTGCAACCCTCTCTCCAGATGACGGCAAAGGAAAACTTGGAAAATGGGAATAAGGACCTGGAGGACTGGATCAGGCCAGGGGCTTCAGTAACTGCAGGGAAACAGCATGGAGGATGGACTTGTATATGGTTCAAGCCTGGCCAGCCAAGCGACAGTGTTAGCGTGAGTGATGGTGTATAGCTCATTAATAGTTGAACACCTACCCCTGTGCGCATCATACTTTCACCACACTTTAGATAGTCACGGATTGTGTATGACCTGCTGGAGACAAGTTGGATTGCAATGACTGAGCGCTTTCCACTGACTGAGCCGGAGACCAGCTAGACATTTTGTATGCCAGCGCAGATGCACTCACCAACCAGGACTAATTGTTGACAACTAGTGTGCATGGGACTTGTGCGTCAGGACCAGGCTGAGGCCCAGGATGCAAGTTGCCCCAAACTGCTTCAATGATTTTGCTGTTGATGCTCTCTTTCTCAATCAGGCTGGCTGCCTCGACACTCCTCCCTCACATAACGGGCTGCAGTGGAGGAGAGGAAGAGGCTGCAGGAAGTAGTGAGATTCTAATTCGAATGTTGTTTATAATTTACTTACGATGTGGAAGATGAGCATCACTTGAAGACAGGAGGGATCGTCTGCAGCCTTCCATCATCAGTGGACGTTCCAGTCATCCAGCAGATGAAGACGAGGACCCTGCACTTCACATCTGGAGGACAAGGATGCTGCCAATGCTCGACCTAATTAGGGACAGTAAATTATGATGCTCTATGTACATCCCATCCCTCCCTCGTCTCCCACTTCCCAGCACGTTATTGCCTCACTAACATGGGATTTAACAACTTGTACGTTTAACATGTTGTTCTGCACTTGCATTTTTTTTAACCGACCTGTAGGCATGACGGGAGTAGCTATGTCGTGACAAGGAGGCCCCGTACTTGTTAATATTTTATGATAATAATTTGTTTCAGGATTAAGGCAACTCGAATCTTGGCAGTCGACCAGCGCTGCTACATGGCAACCCTCTCTCCAGATGACTTCGTTCAAGGACAAATTGGAACATGGGAACAAGGACGTGGTTGTTGAGGACTGGATCAGGCATGGGACTTCAATAACAAGTGCAGGGAAAGAGCATGGAGGATGGACTCATTGTCTGTGGTTCAAGCGAAGAGGTCAGACAGCAGGAGTGTTAGGGTGAGTGGTTGTATAAAGCCCATTAGTAGTTAAACACCTCTGAAGAGTGAGGCGTTCCCTCCTTTCCAGTTTCACAGTCCAAGTGTAGTGCACAATGCAAAACCACTGCATTCCTTTGCGTTGCAAGGGACTGCAGGTTACCGCAATGGCTGTTCTCGGCTGACGTTCAACAGGCTGAAAATGCCTATAATACCAGCCGTCAGGTTGCGTCCACCAGGTGCCTTTCTCCAGCTCTCTTATGCGTTGGTTTTGTGTCGATATGCTCTGCATGTAAAAGGCTGGTGAATTTGGAGGGAAGAGTACTCCTCCATATAGTACATATTGCATTGCAGATAATTCAGGAATTGACAAATGATTTTAATGGAAGTGGAAGGTGCGGGGTTGGGGGGGAAGGGTTGGGTGCAATTTTGCTCTTTACAGGAAGGGTGAAGCTGGTTGAAGAGGTCAAGGGTCACTGTGCCATCCACACCTGAAGTCTAGTCTGGATCCGGATGCCTGCTAGCGAGCCATGGTGGTCTGGATTGTAATGGAAGGTTGCAAGCATTTACACAGTGACTGTACTCGTACGCCATGAGTTATTGTGGCTTGGCACATAATTTTAGTAATTGTGTTATTTTTTACATGTGGTGTGCAATTATGGTTGGGACGTTGATGGTCTTCTAAGCCAACTTGCTTCTGCCTTCATGGGAGCCTGCCGTTGAGACAGCTTTCAAACAATCGGCAATGGCACTCGGAGACATTCCTGCATCACCTGAGGTCACCAGTCTTTCTT
>JYFJ02001085.1:0-13288 GCA_000934665.2 Catajapyx aquilonaris
ATCCTGCCGTAGGCTGTAATTTCATTGCGGCTAAGGATGGTGAGGGGTTCGATGGATAGAAAAAGAAGGGACAAGTCCAGACGTAAGCCCGCGGGCGGAGGAAAGGAACAGGCGGAATGGCATCGAAGAAAAACGAACGGTTGTCTTTTGACCATGACCTTGGATATGTATCATTGAGTGTGTCGATCCAACTTAATGTGTTGACTACACAGGAACAAAGTTTTTTTTAAAGCCCGCCTGCTTTATGTCAGTCCATGCATATACGAAGAAACAATGCCTCAAATAAATTAACTCCAATTTTGGTGCAATTAATAAAAACCAGAAACAATAATGTCGAATATGAGAAGAATTTTGTATATGGCTTAGGTATACAGGAAGCATGGAACAAATTAAATGATATGCACTTAAATTGAGCTGCTACATCCCATGCTATGAAACCTATACAGTCACACACCAGCCTACTGTGTGGTCCATGTCGAGAAAATTTCGTATGACTATCCTGCTTGTGGCTGACCATTCTCTCCACACTCGCTTGTTTTATAGCAGCCTTGTTTACTGAACAAATAATTAATTCGACATGCAACTACAGACCTAATGTCACTGACTTAATGATCGCTTTGGAGTTCTCAAAAAATTAATAATGGTATACCAGCATATCTACCTTAATCGACTTTCACACTACAAAGGAAGCCGTGGTTGACTTTCAACCGAAGTATGCGGTACGAAATGACCAGTGCCTGAGGGTACTAGTGTGCGCCAGACTGTCGAGCGAACCTATGATAATTACATAAACAAACGGCAGGGAAGGAAGGCGCATTAGTCCAAGCGGCTAACTCATATCCATCACCCCCCGAATGAGGCCCGGGAGGTGGGCTTCGGGTGGTTGGGTGGTAGGGTAGGGGGGGTTCCTTTTCCTGCCCCGGACCCTGGCCTGTAATTACCCCCAGCCGAGGGGACAGCGGGCGGGGAATTTGGCTCCGGGGATAAGAAGAACAGCTCCCGCGGCTCTCTCTTTTTCCCGGCTCTACATACGTACTAGCAATATCATTTACACGTTACAAATACGAGTTGTTTTCGGATAACTAGATGGCGTCACTGTCGTTGTCGCGTTTTCCGGTAGGTGGAAGCACAGTTTCTATGAGCAAGGTTGCCAGTTTAGTAGAGATGGAATAAATTTGCATGTACAATGCACTCAATAGGCCCCTAGTGAATATAAAATGGTTCAAATTAAGTTATTAATGCGGCGTGAGGTTCGGATTATTTTACATCTGCTTAATGTAATTGGACAGGACAAGTGAAGCGTGTGTTTGGATCAATCTCCAGCGTTAGTGGTTGGAAATAACGGTTTTTGATGTGCAGAGTTAACTATAATACCTTTATATGTAGGCTACATTATGAATTACTACCTTTTTTATAATCTTGTCGTGTTTAATGAGATTTTTGTATGAGCAGAATATCAATGAAATAACCAGTCCGATATATCATTTTATTTGACGCAGGCGGGGGTGTGAATCCAAAAGTGGAGGGGGAGATGGTATTGAGGGAAAAAAGGGTGGGTTGGCTCAACTGAATAAATCAAAATCTGAAAACGTACATGCCGCTCTCTCTTCCTTCCATTATCCCCTCCCCGACGCCGGCAATTATTCCCACGGCTGTTTTGTTGCAGAGGGATAAGTGAGTTGAGCACAATAATCGCCACTTTTATGCACCTCCCCATCCCACACCATCTACCCCACCTCTCGATGTAGAAAGACAGCTGAATAATGACACCCGCGAGCCTAGTTCAAACTAACGTCCAAGATGATTGCAGCGTGTTATGGCCACGCAAAACGCACATTTTCTCTCTACTTATGAATAATGCAGATGATGTTAGTTGGGGGACTTGCTAAATTTCCACATGTAAAATGCTCGCACACTGCGCATCACTATTGGTATTTAGCGAGAATAATGAAAGCAATTTTCAATAATTCTTACAAATTACCACGACCATGTCACAATTAATAAGTAAGTATCGTGAATTATCGCAATTACTCTTGTTTTGCCATCATTTCTTCTTTCACATTTCTGTTCTTTCGTGCTTGTGACATTGTTGCCCCGCCAACAATTTTCCACTGCCAGTCCCTCACATTTGTCCCATCAACGCATCCACGCAAAATCCCCGGTAATATTTCCCTCTCAGTGCCCCGCACCGCAACCCAGTCAAACGACAGTCCCTTTGTAACATGACCATACTCGACTGCACCCGAGTCGCTGCCACGCTCAAAGTCCCTATCTAATTAGCGCAATTACCCAGTTCCAAGGCCGGTTGGCAGTTTATTTTTTCCTCTCCCTCAATTAGCGCACTAGGCAAATAATGCTTAAGCCTATCATAAGTTATGCTAAGCGTCAGAGGCGTATCATCACCTGAAAACGGTGGAGGATTAGTTGGACCACCATGGCTGATGGTGTCCGGAAACCACAGGTCTCATAAACTTGTGCAAAAGTCTGGAATTTATTTATTAATCAGTGTCCCGTGGTTAGAAGGCCGCGATTAATCGGGACTAGTCCACGCCCAACTCAACTCTCGACTCATTTGTTCAGACAGTTACCACCCAAACACATGGTGACTTATGGGCTCTTTCATGCTAAGTTACGTACTCACGACCTTTAGGTTGAGAATCCCCCTCCAGCAAAAAAAGGGTCGAAGGAGAAGCTACATACCTGTAAAGAGAGACAACGCAGAACATTTTAGAAGACAGTTCAAAAGTAAACATAAGTGGCATTAGAAGAACCCTGGTACCCTTAGGGCCAAAACATTCTTCCTTAGTACATCGGAACCCACCCACCATCTGCCTATCCCCGCACCTCCCTTTCTTTTTCCACCAACTTCCCTCGCCTCATCTTTTTCGGGAGGTTTTTAGACGCGGCCGTCAAAGTTTGGCGATGGGTCTCGTGATATTATCTCTGGGGCGGGCCTGTAATTGCGGCAGTCATGCCACTTGGGCCAAGGGAACACGTCCCTTCAACATCCACCACCCCACAACCGCATCCCTCCACCTCTCTCTCGCGCAGACCAAATTCTCTACCCATCCTATTTTGCCCTCACTATTTTCTGTTATTTTTTTTTTTTTGTAAAGATCCTAAGGCGATGGTCGACTTTTTAGTCGGTGCAGAAATGGTGTCAGAGGTTCAAAATTCCCTTGATAGGTTACAGAATCATTAACAGATTAATGCTAGTGCACTGCTAGATAATTAGGTGTGGGATTGAAATTATATCCTAAAGAGTAGATATAGATATACGCTAATGCTACTGACCTTTTCGTATTTATTAAATCACGACTTTTTCAGTCACTTGTCATGTACATATTTATACACACTGGTACACATCAGTTTAAAAAATTTCAATTCAACTTTTGAAGTGGGCAAGCCTGGAAATAGCGTGATTTTACTGACATATTTATTTACACAGTATTTATTATTTTGAGAACCAATTTGATGCGATATTCAGACCCCGGAAAAAAATGCAAAAACAACTTAATGTTGAACAGGATAGGGGTAAACAAAAAATGTATACAAAAAATACCTCCTTAGCAAAGAAAATAGGTCGAACTGAGGTAAGCGCATTTGCATCGTTGGATATACATACATGCACACACTTTGGCTAAAACACACTCTGACTATACTCCAAATTAAATATTCACATTCGCAAGGTCTGAGAGGTAGACACACCTGCAGGAAATGTCACACTATCTCCTTTTTTTGCAGATAGGATCGCTAGGTACATATGTTAATTTGAGTGCTTGTTTGGTGCTTCAGGCAAAATATTTAACGCATGAAAAATACACATTTGCGTTTTACCACGTACAGAGCCTAAGGGCAAAGTACAACAACACTCAACACCTGTTTTTTTTCTTTTGACCTTTTTGTCGGCGAAACAGAACTAATGATACTCAAGTTCAGTAGGGAAAAGAGGAGAAGTACTATTGCAACTACTATGATATTAAAATAAGCTCCATGACAATAGAACTTCCCATACTAAATTAATGTGCCTTGGGTATGTTTTTGTAATTATTATAATTGGTATAACATCATTTGATCTTGTCCTTAGAATTAATTGAAAAATTGAAACAGAAAGAAACAATTGAAAATTTTTCCTTTATGAAAGTATCCAATATATCCATAAGCAATTGACGTATTTTGACTTCGCTTTACATTCTGAGCTTTTGACACTTGAGACCTCCACATACGTCCAATGAGTCCAAGTTTGAAAATCACAGGCCTCTCTTTTGGACAGAGGGGGGCGAACAAGGTGATTGGGGAGGGCCGGAGCGCATACTGTATCCAAATTCAATTCTGATTGAGGTCGTCACAGTGGGCTCGTTGAAGCGACCCTGGCAGGGTGCAGGACCCAACCTGGCCATTCATCTGCCCCCTCTTCAAAACCAACGAGCGGAAGGTGACACTCGCTGACGGCCTCTTGCAATCCAAACCATTAGCTCCCCTTGAATTAAACGGGCCCCTAAACCCATTATCCCCCTTTTTCACCCATACCCCCACGAACCTACCCACACTCACCCTTGTTCCCACCAAAAGATCTAAGCTGCGTGCCTAACTTTTTAGGCATTTCAGGGGATAGAAAATAGATGGAAGCTAACTACTCCGCAATGTAACTATATGCTATACACTATTACAAGCATCGTGTCTGTTGTATATGGCATATTTTTTCACTCTTTTACTGTTTTATTGACACCATATGTAAAGGCTTCACATCCTATTCATTTTAATAAATTTGCTGATAAAAATTATTTGCGGGCACTTTATTACTATAGCCCTATATAGTTCAAGTTTAACTATATATGAAAGCCCGAGAGTGAAAGAATCAAGTACGTGAGTAGCCCAGAGAAGTGCTCTTGATGTTTTGAGAGTCCATTCCTGTTTCCAGGTGCTTGAGGGTTTCCTTTAACACAATACGGAAAGCCATCATCATCCACTTTGGAACCTCCTCTTTGGCTTTGTCTCCAGACAAAGCGAATCTTCCTTCAGACCGCTCGTCCTTATATTTACCGTTACGCCTGCTGCCACGGCAAAAATGGGCTCAAAAAACATAATTTTGCAAGGCGGCATGGCACATGGCACATTCCACATAACGGCACATGTTGTGGCAAGCGCCTCTATTGTATGCAAATTAGATCAAGGGGAAAATTGTTGCTGCGAAACTCACGTCACATTGCGTGGTGCTTCTTTTGAGAAATATTCACTTTGTTTTCTGCCCGGAATGAGGTGACTACATATAATACTTGCCCAGTTTCATATATTAAAAGTGAAACATTACCGGTCTGTTTGTTACTAAATATATGAACACTATGATGTAATCGTACTTTCAACTGCATTTATGCTCAAATGTGTACTTTTAGAATATAAAAATTAATCTGCTTATAGTTACTAGTCACAATTTGATACAATCAAATATTGTCAAACCTTAACACTCAAGCGTATAAAATTTTGGGGTTGCTTGACTGTAAAAATCGGGTCTAAAAAAAGTAAAGAATGAAAGGTGAATGAAGGCAGTTGCTGACTGACTGATCTGACAAAAGAAGGCTTTTCCACCCTCCCATCCTCCGGAGCCGATTCTTCCGGAGAAACCCGGGGATCGGCAGTATGTATGGGTGGATGAACGGATGGGTGAGGGTAGATGTAGGAGAAGGGAGAGGGTGGAGGGGAGTCATGAATAAATCATCCCGCTAGCTTTTCCGCCCATGATGATGCAATTTTCTGCCGATTACTACAAAAACGGGAAGGCCCATGCTGAAGCGGAACCCTAGAAGCCACAGTTCCCCCCCTTTCATGCCCCACCTACCTCTATTAGCGTGGATGGATTCATTCAAAAAGTAATGTAATTATGGGAGTGAATTATCAACAACATTAGGAAATTATAATTGCAATATAATAATCAAACTAAAAATAATGTCACACTTCACAAAAGTTCTGTCAGTAAACTGTCAGTAAGACTAGCTTTTGAATTCTATTCTGCATGTCAATCAAGCTCGACAATGGAATAAAAACTTGTGTCCATTTTGTCACCATCCTATATGGTGTCCAGTTGGTCACAATAACTGGCATCAAAATATTTCCAAGCTGATGGTCATCTCGTGACCTATGCGAATAAGGCTTTGCGTTTTGCGCTGGCGTGTTAGGGCAACCTTTCATATCCCCCACCCCAGCAACGCACATCCCCTCCCCCTACACACATACACACGACACAATAGTAGCGTGACATACACTCCCATTTTGCCTCATCTTCCGCTGCCAGCCCAACAAAACGGACCAGGAAACGAATAGCAAAACTGTGGAAACATTATCAAAAGACTTATTTTGGAAAGTAGCAAAACCACCCCCTCCACCCGCCTGGCCATTTCTTCCTGGTGGAAGTCCGTTAGTGAATTTTATTGCACAATCATTAGTTGACAACTATTCTCCACTGGGCCATATTATAACAACGCAATTAAAGGCTACGTGTAACAAGTACAATAAAACAAGTTCCACAGGAAATGTGTACTGTTTCAATTACCAATGAGGTTACGAGAATAAAGGCGGCTATTGTCTGTTGTTCATCAAGGTACACGGACCACTGGGTGCTATTCCTACAAGTCATTAGTTCGGTTCTTATCCAGTAATTATCTCCCTAGCCTGTCGTTCTCATAATTTATTTCTGTAATGCCGGATGTAACGACACATGCACGTACCAAAAAAATGGTGACATTCATAAAAATTTGTGAGCGCATATTTTATGACAAAAATACATAACAAAATGCCACAAACCGACTGTCCACGATATAAATTATTTGGAATTAAGTGCATGACACGTACGTTTTGAAGCACGCCCTTTATCCAGACGGATGATGTTAATCTATACGGCAATCTCTGTGACATGACCCAGAAAGGAAAGGGATATAGAGGAGGAGCGTGGGTGGAGTGGTTCAAGTTGTGGGGGGTTGGGACACATTTGGGGGGGGAGTCAAGGGGGGGAGGAAGTGTCAGGTGAGATATATGACACCGACGTGGACTGAAAAAAAGGGTAGGTCATAAATTTAGGCAGTCAGAGGTGAGATTGCCATAAAGGGCTGCTAAAATCCGGTACTTAGTAGGTGGATGAGTGCCGTGACATGATGAGGAATTGTCAAAAGCTAGGGTCAAACGGAGGTCAAATTCTCAATTGCTAACGACATGGGCATTTGCATCACGCATCATAGCGTTTGCATTGTATTAAATAGTGAAGGGGATTGCAAATATGATTATGAATTACATTATAATTGGAGCAAAAAGTACAGCAAAAATGTAAAATTCAGTGATACATAAATTTTGCTAGAATTAGATATTTTATGGAGGATGTTAAAATTCGCACAAATACCATTTTTCCACGAACCCGCAATTTTTTATTGTTACGGTTTGATTACTGAGCAATGATGGAGATGATCTCTTTTTCTCAGAATCACTTAACAAAGTTCATGGAATTGCACTTGATATCCGGGTACGTCATTTGACGTCATATCCCATTTATGGTTGATATAACTTGATTCGATCGTATGTGTAAGTGTCTCAGCAGTAAGTGATATGTTATATAAACAGGCTTGCAAATTTGTTACCAAAATGATGGTTAGGCTTGTTGCATATCTGCAAGGGGTTACATTCTTAAAACAAATTATCACGCGATTCAATTCCTTACCTGAAAATCCAGTTGGAAATTGCTGTTTCCCGGAAATCGGGCCATATGCCCGGGCATTTTTCTCCCGTGACTCACTTCCCCTTCAGGAGTGTTGTGGCCAGATGGAAACACTTGCTACCATGGTGGCCAGATGAGAAATAAGCCGTGGTTCCTCCCAGGCCCAAATCGGCTCTCAACTCGGAGTTAATCGAGGGCGCACAGGTAAAACCCCTCTTCCCAAAACACCTCCCCTTCTTTCTCACCTGCGTATCAAAATGTGAAGCTCAAACCCCGCCTCCCAAACCTTCTCATTGGCCTCATCTGCTAATTTATCAAGGGCACCTTTCCTCCTTTTTATGTGTTTTACAGTACACATCTCCTCCCAACCACCCTCCTTCCGACGATTTACCTCGCCCCTATTCAGATACATCCGTACCGCCTAGTAAAAATGGATGCATCATAAGAAACGAACCATTCTGTGGCAGGTTACTCCATCTGGTTAATAAAGCTGGAGTTATACCAAACATCTGCTTGGTAGGGGAAAAAAAACATTAGAGATTTTTATATGCTTGGTTCATGTACGCAGGATTCTTGTCACACCGCAATTTTGATCGTCTAATGCTATCATTGTTGAAACTTTTAATAGTTAGAATTTTACATTGGAAAAGTCCATAAGGTTACTTACGCCAGTAGGTTAGAAGAATAAACATTTAAAATACCACGTTTGCTCGGCAATACGGACAAGGATTATATTCAGCCACTAAAAGTGGCCTAATGCGTGCTAACAAAAAACCTCGTAAAAACATGACGCAGCTGATTTGATGCAATGAGTGTTTTTTATTATTTCTTGGACTGCTCTGTTTCATTATAGAAATATGCGAAATATGGTTCAATTATTCAGAACAGTGCAAAACCAAGTGAAAAATTTAAATCATCGAATGTGAATCTCTTCAGTCAACACTAAAGAGCCGGCGACATTTCAACCAATATTGATGGGTAAACTAAAATCATGACTCGTATATACAATACTCGTAACATACAATCATGACCCGGCGATGATAAACCTAAGAGAAACCCATCGCACACTTTACTACCCCTGCCCCGACCATCCCACAGTCAGGAAGACAACAAGAATTATTACGAGAGAATGCGTCATATGACTCATATCAAATATTCTGGTCCACTAACAATATATATGCAAACTTCGAGCAAATTGCATAAAAATTATATTATAGGATACTTATTCTACGACTGGAAGGTTAACATGACGAGAATACCTATTAAAATTCATATATAGGCATACTTACAGATTACCATAGCGGCATAGCGCATATGTAAAGCACAAACAGTACATTTATAATCAGTGTTACAATAATTAATGAGAGGTTACTACGAGAAAATGTCTGGAGAATCTATCTTCAAATGGGTTTTTAATGATATGAATTTTTTAAACCCTAAAACCTTTAGAAACATTGTTAAAGAAATGGCACGAACGAATGTTTTGTAACACTAGCTGCATTTCAAGGTATGAATTCATCTGGCAAAGTGATGCGGGGTGGAAGAAGGGTGGAAGAAGCATGGCATGTGCTGTCTGAAAGGCCGGCGACGACATTGACGTCAACGACATCTAAATCCTGGCAAGTATGGATACCACCGTACTGTACATGCCTGCATCGCTCGTTGTCGGGAAAGGCAGGTTGAGCAAAGGTCTGATGGGAGTGCAAGCCCCTGGCCCCAGCAACTAGCAATGCAGGCATGCACAGGGTTTTCCATACGTGTCAGGATATACTGTAGCTTAAGACAGTCAATGTCAAAGCTCGACATCTCCAAAACGGATTGTCGCGAGCCTTTCAGCCATGCCTTTTCCATACGCACTCCCTATACCACCCGTATAATTTTGGCAGATGAATTCGCGTACACAATTTTCGGTACAATTTTTTTTTTACTAATTCTCTAAAATTCCTGAATTAAATATCAGTATCGAATCACATAATAAATTCGTGCAACCCGCCTTAATTGGGCCCTGGTTCGTTCGATTCACCTGCTCCCTTTACAGACTGAATTTCTGAACAAAATAACTGCCTTCCCCGCCAGGTTGCACTTCAAGAACTTTGTACTGGAGTTTTTGAGTTTTATGAATATAAATATAAAAAGAAACAAGGATTTTTCTGACAAATTGTGAGTATTGTTTCTTGCGGTTTCATCTTGGGTTTCATGCCCTCGCCCTAATTAGGAAGTATATTAAGCAGAAATTGACGTTATATTAAGTCTGATAAGGTTCATAAAGTACGATATTTATTAATCCGGTCCTTTTCTGTGCATTATTTGCATTTACATCGATACAGTGCTCAACAATATTTGAAAAGTTCATTCATATTAGTAACAGTTATTTACCGCACAATGGTTGCATACAAATTAACTAGGCCTAACAAACAATAATTTAGTGTTGCACAAGCGGTGTAAAAAGCCGCACGATTGAACCGAAAGTCAATAACAGAGCTAATTTATCTTGACAGCCAAAGCTTACTAGATGGCCCACCTAATAACAGTCACACATAAAATGCGATGCGCCAGCAATGTTGGCGGATATAAGTGCCCTTAGGAATGAATAATGGATCATCATAATTGGTCCATCGGCGAAAGGGATGTGTTGCCAGATTGTTGCGTAATTACCAGGTTGATATTAGATTCTAATTAAAAGGGCAAATCTTAAGCACCTTCATGTACTCAGATTGACTCATTAATCTGATCTAATTGTAAGAGCCTCTTTTTATCCGGAGCATTTTCTTTTTAACTGAAATGGGCGGGGAATATTTATTACCAGTAGGCGATTTTGATCGTTCTGAAATTTTATGGGAGATGATGCATTGTTGCCAGGCTGCTCAACCCCAATTATTTTGTTTCAAGATAATAAATGCAGGTTGACTAGACGGCACATTCAGTCACTTGTCTCGTATAGAGGCATATACATCGCTTTTCCACCCCTTTTCCTCACCCTGGCGTCTCTTGGAAGAAAATGAGCTACAAAAAAAAAGTGGAAACGGGACCAAGCTCACAAGATCACGATTTCGCCGCAGGCTTTCTCGTTGACGGGCTCCGGAATCTTTATGATAAAAATCCGGGTGAATATTGACACGTTGGAGGTTTACTCCCAACTCCCTCGCATATCTACGTTGCCACATTTATAATTTATGAAGCTCACTGTGCTCAACGCAAATATTTTCAACACTCTTGATACGAGAGAGAGAGAGAGAGAATATTGTGAAGTTGTAACAATAACCTGCAGGACAGTTTGAATTGTATGTGCAACTGCTGGGCTATGGTACTTATTGTGGTATTATTTTTATATAGTATACTTTCAATATATATTATTTTGCTATATTACTAATGTGTGACAGTAATTAATATCAGAGGTCGTTTTTGCCATACTTTCCATTACTATTAGTGTTAATAATAATGAAAATGATGACGGAGAACCGACCTCAGGTCTTCTTGAATATCACTCATTGTTGAACATATTTCTGAAGCCAATATGGGCCATAATCCTCACATGATTGTTCATCTAAATGTAAATTGGAAGAAAAAAATGAACCAATTTTTCATCTTTGTTATTATTTGACTACAACCCCAACACCTGGTTAGATGCTGTTCAAGTGACCTGTTTTTCTTGCCCACCTCCGTACATGGCAACACAGCATCGCGGCAACTGGAAAATGCTCTTGAAGAACCGCTGCTTCACAAAGGAGACGCGATTTTGTGCCCTGATAAAAAAAAGCCCCACAAAGCTGCTAAATCATTGTTGTAGGTAAGTGGAGGAGGGGGGGGGGGTGNGGGTGCAACTCGGGATGAGATTTGGGCTGCCCACTCCTATCTCTTCCAAAGTGCTATATGGCTCTTGTGGCCACCTTTTTTCTCTCTCTGTGCAACCCCCTCGGTCTCACATCAACCCCCTCACCCGCTTCCCCCAATGCCAACCTGCAATTAAACAAGGCCCGCACCCCATAATTAGAGCCAGTAAATTCACCTCAGCCCATCGCCGTCCGTCATAACGTATGCCTTAGCCGAGGAAGCCACGTTTCGCCGGGTACTGGTTCTACAACGTTTTTTTTTTCTCTCTCTTCTTTTTCTTTCTCTCACTCTTTATTTTTTATTGTTTAGTGGCTTGTGAGGGATGGGGGATGGGGGTGTAGGCTATTCCCTCCTCCGCCTCCACCTTTGACCTATAATAATCATCATCAACCTTGTCTGGCGCACACTAGATGCCCTTTAGTGAGTCAAAGGGATACCGAAATTTCTTTTGGCAAATTGATATCGGCTGACAACAATGACAGCCGAAGAATGAGGCCGATTCGACGATTGAATAGGTCACGATTGATCTGAGAAATTCGGCGAAACTGCGAATGTTGCTAGTGAAAATATATACAGATTTTAAAAACTAAAGTTTAGATGCAAAATATATATTCAATGGCCACGCGCGCGTCTTGGTTGTCCCATTGCAATTAATATTAACAAAGAGTGATCAATAGTTTATTTGCTTTAGAGAGAAGTTATCCAAATAATGTGCAAGTTCCATTGAAATTATGTGTATTCCACTGAATCTCTGTTAATGGTAATCATTAATGAAGTATACGATATTGCTTCGTTGATAAGATATCAATATTTCACTATGAGTAACATTATCACACAATAACATGTGCAAATCTGTTGAAAATTACCGAGAAAATGACTTACAGAAGGAATAAATCTAATGGAAAACATAATTTAAGAAAGAAGTCTGATGTAAAGAAAATAATTTACATTAGAATGCAAGTGGGGAGGTGTGGTAGCCGAGATGGTAACGCCTCGGCTTGCTGAGTGACAGGCCCCAGGTTCGATCCCCGCCTGGGGAACTTTCCTTTCACCTGCGTCAGGAGGGTCTCTGACCTGCACCAAGAAGGTGTCTGGCAACCTAACCTCCTGGGGAACAGCACATCATAGCTACGATATTGCACCTTGCACCCATGTTCCCTCCCCAATCCCCTATCCTTTCCCATTGTCCCTGTTTCCTTGCACCGGAGAATGAAGTGAAAATATATAAATACAGAAAACTGATGGTGGTATGCCACCCCCCCCCCCCCTATATCTCCCGTAAGGGACATCACGGGGTAAAATTTTTTAAAAAATGCAAGTAAATGTTTGTCTGTTTCATGTGTAATTAAGCATTACAAACTGTCGTGTAGGCTAAGTTATAAGAATAAAAGATGTTCTACTTATATTCTTTCCCTAATAATTATACTGGCAACATTACACCAGTTTTTCAAGGGCATATTCCTTATCTTGTAAAGTGATCATTTTCAGAACGTGACAAAGAAAAATATATAATTCCTAAATGTTGATGTAGCGGCCTAGCGGCATTCCACAAAGGACCTGAGACATTCCTGTAGGTCATTTAGCTAACTGCTTGATGAGCTTAGTCTGTACTTTTTAAAATGTCAGCCACATTTTATCATTGCCTGCGAGACGCCGTCTGGCTGCGTCTGATTGCCATCAACATCATCATGACGTCTCGCGAGCTAGACTACATCTTGACCTTTCAAATGTCTTGCAATTACTACCCCCACCACCCCC